>CM043114.1:68935998-69061191 GCA_023701765.1 Hylyphantes graminicola | reverse complement strand
CCCCCCAAAAAAATGAATCTTAAAATTTCTTAATCAATAACATAAAACTCCTTTAACGATCAAGATTTTAATCTCTTTATTTACACGCAATCAAAATGCAAGTCCCCGATAGCAGCGAGGACTAACGCGCAGTTCTACGTTGCGAGACATGCGGATACCGAGGATCTTGGGTTCGGTCCTTACTCCTTCTCTGGAAATTCGATATAAAACCTGACTAACAGAAAAAATAGTGGTGCCCTCTGGTTTTAAACTTTTGTAACCAGTTTACTACCAGTCTCTTTGTAAACATACAAGAAAATCCCTTGCAAATCTACTACAGTTTTCTTAGCATAACTTACTAAGCTTTAATTAGTAATATATACACATATTTCTTATGTAACATTACTAAAAAAACTTATGGAAGCTGAGTTTCCTAGATAATTCTTAGTAACCTTACAGATATTTTTTAGAGTGTATGATATTGATAACAATATTTTGGTGACGGTAACTTTCATGATTATCGTTCATATCTGGACACATCCTTCAAAAACAACCACAGAGCTCTCCGCGTGTTATCGGAGACTTTTTTTTATGGATGCAAAGTTCAATACGTGCTGAACAAATAAGATAACCGAGGCACATCCTTTGCACCTAAACAGTCAACCGTGTCTCGCTCAAATCGCAATGGATCAGAAAAAATGCTGCCATTGCCACCAGCTCAGAGGTCAATTAGGAGCATGCGCAGTAAAGAAAAATGACGTCATTTGGCGATTTTTACAAACTTGACCGCCAAAGTCAATTTTTTAATTGGAATATTTTTAATATCTCTTGTTATTCTAATTTGTGTTTTATCATAGCAACTGAAAGTTGAAAAATGGGCATACGTATTTCGGTCTCTCCAGTAACATTTATAGATCGATGAAATCGCTGGAAGAATTGGAGCCAAATAAAAGCGCCAAATTAGAAAAGAAGCCAAATAGTTGTCCTCTAAGCCGTTGACAACGGCTGCGTTTTCTTAACATTCAGTAGTACATCCATTAATATACATCCATGTAAACAGTGAGTGAATTATATTTATTAATGGTGCAGCTATGATATAATTTTCAGACTCGATTTAGAAGTACGTTGCCAAGTGCCAGGCAACGAAAACCCTTATATTTGATACTTATTCCATTTCATATTTAATTTTATTCCATAGGTCTAGCATAATTACTTTAAATTTTCAATGTCGCTAACCTGAGACAAGCTATTATATCATAGCTATGTAAAGTATTACTATTTTATTAATAAATAGTTATTTAAGCAACTAGTGCCGAAATAATACTTTATTAAACGAGTGACTTTTATTTCACAAGACCGTAGGTCGAGTGAAACAATGACAAGAGCTTAATAAAGTATTATTTGGCACTTTGCTGGCTTACAATATTTTTTTAATAACGTGCAAAAAAGTATTTCTACCAATGAGTGATTTTTATGACATCATTAAGTTTCCATGGCGATATTCGAAAATGCAAAGTAGTAAAAGAAAAGATGTAAAATAATTTTCCATTTTGAATTAAAATAGTATTTACATTAGTACTACAGGAGTGAAAAACGAAGGCTCCAAATGGTCATATTAATAACTAACCGGATCAAATGTTACTATAAATATGCATGTTAAATATAAGTATTGTTTGGCGTGAAATTTGAGTTCTTACTTGTGTCTTATTTAATTTCTTTAATAATTTTTGTAGTACTTGCAGTTTCCATGGAGATATTAGAAAATGCAAAAGTAATGAACCAATATAAATAAGTGAGTTTCATGGCATTATTTAGTTTCCATGGAGATATTCCTGACATCATTTTGTTTTTCAGTTTCCAATCAGATACTCTTATTTACTTTGCAGCACTAGTGCCGAAAGCACAACTTTACGATTAACGAATGAATATGATATAAAGTGAACTTTTTTTCACGCTGTTATAAAAAATAATTTTTTACGAAGCATACTACAACAAAGAAATCAGTGCTTCTCTTTGCAGATAGTAGGTCCCAGCGAACATAACCGCATTATTGCAATTTCCCTGAGATGAAATAGTTTTTAAAACAACATAAACAACTAAGTTCCGACCCTATTCAACTTAGTAATTAGTTTAAAAGTATTATAAATAAAACGGATACCAGAAAACCGTTTCTACACTTCTTTTATCTCTTTTTATTTCTTAATATTTCAAATTGTGTGATTTTCAACACTATGTTGACGAAAAGAGGAATGCTAGCTCAGGTATTGCATTTGCATTTTAATATTACTTAATTACGAAGACACGAAGCCACGAACACAAAACTTATTATTATAACTTGTATAAACATCATATACTCACAGAAATCTATTTATTTCAATAGAAATAAATATTATTTATAACTTTAATCGATAACTCTTCCGATAACAAAACTATTCTTAGATTTTTTTTTATCAACGTAGTACAAATATCTGGCATCATCTTTCTTAGTTTATAAACATATCCACGCCGACCTTGTTGGCAGAAAGTTATTGCTCTCCGCTGTTTTAATATTATTTTTGTTACCTTTTTAAGATATAAGTAGAGGTAATTGTACTTCGTTTTATAAACTTTAAACGAACAATTTGATACATCAAAAGTATTTGTGGCTCAACCTCAATATGGCGTCGACTTTGACGAAAATAACGCAGTAAGTAACTATCGTGATACCTGAATGTTTTCTATTTGACATATATTATGTTCTTTCTTTTAAAGAAAAAGTATATTTGAAAATTTTACTTGGGGGGAATTTATTGTTGAGATATGATTAGTTGAAGATGATAAACATAATAATTAAGATATGTTTTTGGTCCTAAGAGTTGAAAAAATAGTTCAGAAATGTCATTGGTAAATATTATCGGCGTTTGTCAAAAATTTTTTACTGTCCAACATATTTCTGCATATGTCATGTAATAGACTTTTGGAAGCAGCAAGATATTGTAGATCATTATATAATTGAAAGTCATTTTAAATTGTTATCTGTAAGCCAATGTTTTGTAATTATTAGTTGCATTCTTCAATATTGGTGAGGTGCTTCTGCTTTTTACGATACTCAAATTTTTTTTCAACTTTTTTACTTGATCATCATTTTCTCTAAGTATAATGTAACATTATCAACACATTAGTTAGTTTTTTTAAATAATTTCAATTAAAAATATCTCTTAAATTATTGTTTGAATCAAATTAAAACATGTTTTTGAAAACAAAACAGATTTTTGCCTTGGATTCGGATCACCTTTACTGTACGGTAACTATTGGCACGACTTTCAGATTTGGTGATAAATAGTTTTTTGTGGCAACCTGTCTGACTTCGACTTATTCGTTAAAGTTCGCCAATAGTTACCGTACAGTAAATTTCTACCTTGGATTCCCTGGCCAAATAATTGCCAACCTATTGGTTGTCTGCACAGCCAAAATGCCTGCTGAATAATAAATACCCTGTGTAAGATTGAATGGGTGTTGAATATGCTCCAATAGGTCCCGACCCCATGTACAATGCCTCTCTCTTTAAAGTTGAGTTGAGTGCCTACTCGAGTGTCAGCTCATCATTTGGCTATGGTTCTAAATTTTACTCTTGTCAACAATAGCCTTTATGTAACTATAATTTCACCAAATCCTAGCCTTTCACCAATTATTAGATATTTCTTTCTTTTTTGAAAAGTATTAAATCAGAGACCTGTCTTATACTTTTTGCTCATCTGTGTGTCTATAAAAGAATTTCTGTCAGCTTTAAGGGAACAATTTTTTTTTCTTATTTCAATTTTTGGTTGTCATTTCTTTTACGAAATTAAGTTTAAATGTTTACAAATAATGAAATCTATGCATCTATGAATGAATGTTTTTTTAAATAATATATGTTAAATCAGAATTTTATATTTTGACATTGCATAAGTAAGTATGTGTTGTTGTGATTAAACTGCATATATAGTTTTTGTTTCAAAACAGTTAAAAAAATCGACACAGGGACAGCTGCATCAATTGAAAACATAGGCATGTTTTTAATTTGCCCAGTTATCCCTGAAATATCTTCATTATGCAAAAAAAAAACCTTGAATATATGATTATGTCTGTTTAAATCCATAAAATTAATCAAAGAGTAACACTAATAACTATTTATCAATCAAGTTGCTATTTATTGTTTGTACATTATGCTTCGTTGAGAAGTTATCAGAACTCTGCTCATTTTTTACCCTCATCCAGCTAAATTGTTATCACTATTAACATCTGTTCAAATGCAGCCATTCATTTAGTGTGGTATCTGATAAGCTTTGAATATTTTTCTGGTATCAGACTGAGCTCCTATATCTTGCATACATAAATAAACTTATGTATCTATCATATGAACTTTGACATGATATGCGATAAAAGATACCCAGCCAAATTTGTGCATCAAGCATCAAAATAAAAGATGGTCTCTATTTGAGAAGACTTTAAAGTGATAAATAATGCTTTTTGAATAAGTAGCCGGCCAAATAGGTATTCCCTGACCATTATAATAATTGCATGTCTTTTATTCGATTCAGTGTTTTATTTTATATAATGATTATGTCGAATTATAACCAATTTTTAAAGTTATTTTTGGATAGCAACTTAGCTATGCTTGTACCTAAGAGGCAGGCCTGGGCATCGCCAAAATGACTGCCGACCTATAAACGTTCCGTGCGGCAAAAAATGTCTGCCAACGAATAATACCTGGTGTAAGGGAGTGCACATTGAATCAGGCTGGATTTAAAGATATACAGCTTGCAGACTACGATTAATTTGCCGCTCCTGATGCAGTATTCTTCCACATCGGGAAAAGATATAGCTGGTTAGTTGCAATATAGAGTGGTATATGTGATGTTTGAAATTATCAAAACGAATATAAAAGAGGGAAAATAGGCTTATTTTTAATACAATATAATTAGAAAATATAGAAAAACAAAATCAGATGTTTTAATTTTCTGAAATTTGCCACCCCCAAAAATTCGCTGCTCTAGGCTACAGCCTATTTAGAAATCCGGCCCTGCATTAAATAGGTTTCGATCCTCGCTTGTCATACAGGTGGGCATGGGTTTGAATCATGTATAGGGCATGTGTGGCGGTCTGCACAAATACCCATTACTAGCCAATTACTTTGTCGTAGAGGCTTCAGTATTGGGCTAGCATGCAAGAGGTTCCTGGATCAAAACCGGGTCGCTCTGTACCTCTTCAGTGATGAATACGGATGTGCAGGGTTCGTACGCCTCCTGAATTTTCCTGAAAACTCCTGAATTTTACTTTTTTTGTATATGGGCCCTTAAAACTCCTGAAACTAAGTTAATTTTCCTAAATTTTTGCATAGATCTATCTTTTACTCCTGAAATTTGTATATCTGATTTTCTGTAAGTTTGCTGCACAACAAATAAATTTTCCTAAGCGCTTTCATCAGCTGTTTACAGTAACATCACAGGAACCATTCACAAGAAAACAAGTTTTAGTGTGCATGTTTTTAGTCAAGTAGGTACTTTTTTTTACTAGCTAAAAGTCATAAGAGTTTTCTTGTTGGATATTTTGATGGTGATTATACCTGAAATCTACATTGAATTGCAGTGTTTTTAACTAAATAATTTTTTTTGTTAAAATCTGCCGTAAGCATTTTCCCGCGTTAGATAAATTTAGCCTCCTTAATTTTTGGAAGACTCCTCCTGAAAAAACTCCTGAATTTCTTTTTCTCAAATAGAGTATGAACCCTGGATGTGGTCACTACTGTGTGATGACACTATCTATAGGCGCCCTTCTGACAACCTGTACGCAACCAAAGAAAAGTCGTGATCTTCAAAGCAGGCAGCATCACTTCTCCACATTGGTTGCTCCTCCTCCGATTCATGGAAGTTGAGTACTGTGGCGGTCAGCCCAAATATCCTATACTAGCCCTCGCATCCGAGTAATTACTTTGTTGCAGACGGTTCAGTATTGGGCTAGCACACAAGACGTTCCTGGATTAACCCTTTCAGTCCCAGTGATGCCATTTGGCATCATCACTTTCAATATTTTTTTCAAATTTTTTATGCCCCGTTACGACATCCAAACACACATCATTCGATTCTTCACACTTTGCTCTATCAGACAATATTTTACTTTAATCTCAATATAAGTCAGAACTACTATTTTTTTTATTTTGAAAATAGTCAACAAGCGTTTCTCTTGAATTTTGATCAGTTCACTTCAGTTCCACATATTTAAAACCCAATTTAAACTATTTCGGTTAAAATAATTACTAAATTTTTTTTTAATAATATGGTCAGATACCTTAAAATATATAACTCGAAGTGTTTTTAGGTAACATATATTTTTTTATTTTGTTGTTTTCCACAATTAAAAAATTTTGGCATTGATTCAAAAACCATATAAAAAATTTTAATGATTTTTTTTTCTTGCGGAATTCGTATATTTGACCTAAAATAAGCTTATTTTGTGAATATCAGATGTTTCTGTAGTGTAGTATTTTTTTGGGACTGAAAGGGTTAAAACCGGGTCGCTCGTACCTCTTCACATGGATATTGAGAGACAGACAGAACTGAAGTGAAAAAAGAAAGTTTGAAGGATATTGGTCGAGGGGAAAGCCTCGTTCGAGAGATGGTCGAAAGACAGTGGAGAGGAAGCCATTGAGCTTATTGTAGATAATTGAACCGTTTTAATGTAAATATATTAGTGGGGTGTAAAGCTACAAGTCCTTAATAATTTAAATCTTAATGCTAACAAAATATTGATTACCAAGGAGGCCAGCACATAGGCCTTTTTAAATGCCTGTCCACGCGACCTTCCTGCTGCGTGACTTCAGTGTTGTCCCGAGTACATGATTAGAACGTGCTCGTTAAATCTACACCAAAACTGACCTTAAGTTTGCAGTATACATATGAATGTTCTACGAAAAAAAGGGTAAATAGTTCTCGTTTTTGAGTGCAAGAATTGAATACAAAAAGGTATTTCACATTCAATAAACAAATTTATTTGTTATTTCAAGACATAAATTTATTATTTTTATTAGTTTATCTTCAGTTTGTGTTATTTTAATTTTTTTTTCTTCGATTTTGACGTAACAGGGCGCACGGATATCAGGGTCGAAGGAGCAGGCGAAATTTCGGCGCCAGCAGCGTTGTTTATGCAGATTCTTCCGCCTAGTGCATTTCTCTGCTGCAAACTTAAGCTCGGATTTTTGGTGTAGTAAACCAGGCTATCCCCTGGTGTCACACAACAACATCACATTAAACAACTGTCCCTCTTTCAGTGCTCTAGGTGCCAACATCCGGAACGTGTGCCACCAGAAAATGGCTGCTCGCTGTGTGCAGAGCTCTGTTGGGGTGAAGGAGAATCTGTCCATGTTCGACCCCCACCAGGTCAAACTTCTGGACGAGATGTGCATTGCGGTGGACACCAATGACAAGGTCATAGGACCACGTACCAAGAAGGATTGTCATCTGATGGAGAACATCAACAAAGGTAAGATGATGGACAAAATTATAGTAATACATAGACAAAATTATAGTAATTCCATAGACAAACACAGCTCTGTGTTTGTCTATGGAAAGGAATGCGAGTTAAAAAAGTTTGTCTGGGTGATCTATTGTTAATAGTTTATGGCTTTCGCATATAGAAATACATGGAAGCCTGGGTTTGAATTGCCGTTTTTGAAACTGCTATCCTATAAAGGGATTGTGCAGTTTACTTTAAGACAATAAAATGTGGGATTAGAAATGGTACATTTTGAATATGACATGGCGTTTAATGTTATAACACAGACTTGCCAACTCTAGCCCCTGTGCGACGTTAATTGAACCTGTCAAATCTCCAGATTTAACTCTAATGACCATTTTCCAGAGCCAAGAGAAAATGTATTGTTTTCCAAAGCTGTTTTTTGAAAATCGGGATATTTGTACACATGACGCAGAATTTCAGGAAATAGTAAAAAATCATGTATTGCTAGGTTATTCGGAGAGTTGAATGGTCTGTCTAACATCCAATACAATGTGTATGTGAGATGGTATTGTTGCTGATCCCTGTTGACCAGCAGAGCTAGACGAAGTCTATGATATTGAAAAACTCTCAAGAAACCATAACCAATAATGGTCGCTCCAAAAGATCTCCTTTATCACCTTTATCAAGCACTCAAGGATGTGCTCCAGATTGGCTTGGCCTTTGGTACACTTGGTACAATTTGGGGATTCCTTTTCCTTGTTATATGTCAATGTGATTAGGTGGCCAATGCGAAATCTTGTTATCATCATAGTTGGTCCCGGGTCTGCTGCACCGAAGAGTGAGATTGAAGGGTAAGGAAAAATCCTTCTCAGTTCAATCATTGGACCTCATTCAAATCGAACCTTATTAGTTTAGGAGGAAATAGCCTTAAATCTACAATACAAATTTATCTTTATTGGGTACTAGCAAATTTATACCCGTACTTCGCACGGATTAAATAAATATCAAATCGATCCAAGTATGTGTACCATATAACCTGTTATAAAATCATAAACTTAAGTTATTCTCTTCCCACTCGTTATCAAGTAAAAAATCTCAATTCATTGCCCTAATATTCTAAAATCAGAAATACGCTGTAAAATGTACTCATAAATGTCATCACAATTCCCTCATAAATACATAAAACCTTTTAACTCTTTTGGCTCGTTTTGGGTAAATAATTTGGCGAGAAAATAGATATAGCTACAAACACACCCATTATACAGCTCTAACACAACGACCTTAGCATATCCAACCAGCTTATAAATTATTTAAAAAAACATTTTGCTCATTTGGCGAGTTTTAATCAATGAATTGGCGAGATTGGCAACGTATTTGGCGAAAAAGTAAAGACATAAAACCCTAATATGCAGCTCGTGCGATGACCTTTATTAACCATCATTGTTCAGTAATAGATTAACAATACATTTGCTCATTTGGCGAATTTTTATTATAATTTGGCGAGAAAATAAAGACCTAGCGGCAGCTCTAGAACTTATAGGTTAACTACACATTTATTGCCTGAACATGCATATTTGTAATCAACAGAACCATCATTGACGAAATCATCAACTAAACCTATAACAAATCCAGGAATCAAGACTTGTCGGAAATACGTCACTTGAAACATATCAATTATTTTCAAATAATGAATTTAGTTTCTGAAAGTTATGGCAACACAATAAAATAAACATTTTCAATTTTATTTATTTTCGTTGACAGTTTTATTTAATTGTTTCTTCAGGATGGCATCAGGAAAGTAAAGAAATCGTCGGATTTGAGCCAAAGTGGTGTAGTTTTCCCAGAAAATTCGAATTTTCTCTAAAAATAGAACACTTTGAGCTCTGAAAGTTCTTATTTTGTAACTCAAGTAGGAAATACGCATTTGTGCCAAGTTACGAGTCAAACAAATGTCTAGTTTGTGAGTTTCGGAGAGACATACATGCACACACACACACATACGAAACTTCATTTTTATTATTATAGATGGTATTTTTTTTGCTTTTGTCTATCATGCTATATTTTTGGTTCATCAAACTCCCACACTCTTCAGTCTTTTATAACTACTATATAGTCTTGTTGGCGAGACCGGACATTTTCATGGAAGTATTTGGTAAATGAATATAAAGAATGTATATAAATCCAAAAGAGAAGCTTAACCCTTTAACGTCACAAGGTAGGAGAATTTCTCATCCCCGAAATACGAGTTTTTCTGGGCAGGAAAAAAGCGAAATGGAATCGTCCTGTATCAAAAAATACCCAAGTGATTATTTCGGCCGTTAGTCATCCTATGGAATCGGACCTTTTTGACTTTGTGAATAAATAACATTCTAAGTTAATTGCATGAAACAAAATTTTCATAAGGAGAGGTCTTCATATTAAAAATGTTAACAACTTTGAAATTTCCAATAGTAACACCCATATTTGATTATTTAGAAATGTTAAGCATCCTCGAAAACCCTTTAATCTTAGTTTTTGTTGCATTTGGATGAATATTCAACGAGTTATTCCATCGAATCACTTGATGTCCTATGGGGGACCATCTCAAGGTTGTTGGTTTAATGATGTTTATCTTCCTTTCCAAAGCCGTATTTGTTTATAAAGTTCATATATAATCTTATACACAGTCCCCTGAAGCGCAATTAAAAAGTATTTTGTGATTTACTCAGCAAATTATGAATAAAAGAAATTAAAAATTGGGATTTCGCTTAAACTTCCTGTCTTAAATATATTTATGTAAAAATATTAAGGGGTTTCTATTCATAATTTTTTAAAAATTAAAATAATTATTTAAAATTATAAAAATTGTTTTAAATACCCCAATATTGAATGCATTTTGTTTGGGTTGTTATAATTTCTTTTCAGTAAAAAATTCGTTTCATTATCTTAACTATTTATAGATTGGGATAGTTTTTTATGTGCAACTCATTTAACATTATGGCACCTAAACTTTGCACGTCTCTAACTCCCCTAATAATGCTTAAAAACTAACAAAATTTGGCATTTCGTATTAAAATACATCATAGATTAGAAATATGGACTCAAAAAGGGGAGTTGCCATTGGAAATTCTAAAGTTAGTAACATTTTTAATATGAAGACGGCCCCTTATGCAAATTTTGTGTCATGCAATTAACTCAGAATGTTATTTTTATACAAAGTCAAAAAGGTCCGATTATATAGGATGACTAACGACCGAAATGATCACTAGCGGATACTTTTTTTTTCCAAAGCACGCTCAATTTTCCACATACCCAACACCCCTATTTGTGAAACGAAACGGCCGAAAACGGCCTTCCCGATGTTTGCTGGTAGAGCCGTCCTGGGCCGGTTTCGAGGTTAAAGGGTTAATACTGAATTTCAGTTGATAAGTTTTCGGTCTGGGGCTGAACTATACCAGATTTCAAACATAGCCTTTGACACTGCCATCATAGATCAGGATAGTTAGAGTTTAACCCTGTACATATGGTGTGTAGAGCTGGAAGCCGCATACCAGTTTTATTTGATCAACTGAATAACATTCTTAAAAGCCTTGCAAAATTGGGCAACCTGGTGTTGATTTTTTTTATGACTTTTACTGCTTTGTTAAGGTTCTCATAAGTATCACAAACCAATTTTCAGCTTTGTAATATTCATTTATAATATGAAAACATAAACCCTTATATAATGAGGGATGTACTAAGAAGAATGTAAATTACTTTGTTGTTTAAAGTATTAAATTCACATATGTGCATGATGAATTTCAGTTTCGTGTTACTTTCTTAAAGACCCCACAATACCAAACATTCTGGGACAGTCTACCCCTTTAAATCCCCTTTCACAAGACACTTATGCATCAACATTTTTTTAAAATTTGTTGCAACTTTTTTAAGGCATAAAGTATGTGGATGTCTGGGTTTTGTTTTGGTATTCAGCTCATCAAATTGAAAGAGTAATTATGCCAATTTTTTAGACGATTATTTGGCGAATTTTTCTTTTTAAGGGCCCCCTTCCTGACTGGGCCCCTATGCCATAAACTGTCAACCTAAAAACTATCTGTCCACGTGCAGTGTTTGCAGCCAAAACGCCTGATGAATAATAATCTCTAGTAGCGGGAGTGCTCGTTTCGTTATATATACTTCTAAGACCCGACGCTGTGTACGATGTTTGGTGTGGATTTTAAAAGTGTTAGTAACACTTTTAAAATCAACAAAAGTGCAATTTTTTAAACATTTAAGAAACTTTTTTGTATTTAATTTGCTGCTGGATTATTTTATAATATTGCAAAAAACGTAATTGTAGTAAAATCGATTAAATAAGAAGTTATCGCAATGACATAAATGCAGTAAACAGAAGGGAATCAATTATGAAGCATGAGTTGCCAAAACTTTCTTAGATTATTTTAATAATTCCAAACCTGTTTAAGGGGTCTAAGGAGTCTTAAAAATGTGCAAAGAAGGAACTACAAAGTATAGTTTGATCTGTCATGTAATTTTTAAACTGCTCAATATACAAGTATAATTTTTTTATATGTAATTCTACAAGATTTATTTATTATAAAACAAATTTTAAAATTTATGAAACTTTAGCCAAAACTAAAATAAATGATATTAAACATAATACTATTTTAACACATTGTGATTAGGCTTGCGCGGCAAATTTTGAGGTCAAAATTAATAAAATGACCCAGAAAATGACTTTATATTGTACAAATATGTACAAACTAGGACTTATACCTAAATTCTCAGCTCAATTTTAATTAGAAATTATTTTAGGAACTTTTTTTCTAAAAAAATTATTAAAATTTTTTAAATTTTGATTTTGAATTCATTTTTAAATAATTTCTAATTAAAATTGAGCTGAGAATTTAGGTATAAGTCCTAGTTTGTGCATATTTGTACAATATAAAGTCATTTTCTGGGTCATTTTTTCAATTTTGACCTCAAAATTTGCCGCGCAAGCCTAATCACAATGTGTTAAAATAGCTTTATGTTTAATATCAATTATTTTAGTTTTGGCTAAAGTTTCATAAATTTTAAAATTTGTTTTATAATAAATAAATCTTGTAGAATTACATATAAAAAATTATACTTGTATATTGAGTAGTTAAAAAATTACATGACAGATCAAACTATACTTTGTAGTTCCTTCTTTGCACATTTTTAAGACTCCTTAGACCCCTTAACCTTCAAACAAAATGATTTACTGGTTTCGATATAGCTTTTTAACGTCTTTCGAATGACGAATTCAATTCTGAATTAGTTTATTTCATCCAATTAGAAAATTGCATGGGGTTATCAAAGAATGATCTTAATTCTCGAAATATTTGTGTCGCAATCGATGTTTTTATCAAAAATTCAAATTTTAAAATTCTTTTTTTTTTCTGTTAAAGAAGTATAGGAAACCTAAGTTTGTTTTTATGATCATGTCATGTTTCATATATACACGCTTGTTCAACCCCCATCCCCTGAAAAAAAAAATATACATCCCGTTACGTCACCAACATTTAAAACAACGGACATTTCGGCCGTCATGTCCTTCGCCGTTAGGTGAAGCTCTAGTGCGATGTTCAAAAGAAAAAAAAACACCAGTGGTTCTTGGGGAGCCTAGTCTATAAGGCGTTTGTCTTGCTTTTGAAAGGTCCCATGCTTGGACCCCCGGGTATTGACAAAATAACTGCCGACATATAAACGGTATGTGCAGACGAAACTTCCGACGACAAGTGTAGACTCCTGACTTCCCGTGTAGAGGGAGTGCACATTAAATATGCTTCGAAGTCCCGATGTCGCCCTTAAAAGTTACGTTGGTTTACTTAATCATGTGTCGACTCGTAACTTGACTGTGGTTCTAAATTATGACGCCCGTTGCCTATAGTGTAGCTCTAGTGCGATGACAATTCAATCTAACCCTGCCTCCTAATCAAAGCCTTTCATAATGAAAAATGACAAAAAAAAATTTGGCGATTTGTGCAACTGTCTGTGTCCAACAAATAATTCCCCATGAAGACCCGACAACGCTGCGATGTCGTCCTTAAAAGTATCATTGGGCGCCCACTTTAAGTGTCGACTCGTTACTTGACTGTGGTTCTAAATTACGAGCTCTCGTGTTGGCTCTAGTGCGAAGATAATTAAATCTTGCATACCCCTAACTCCAACCAAAGTCAGGGGCTGGGGAGCCCAGTCGGTTAAGGTGTCATAGGAGTCTTAAAAATGTGCAAAGAAGGTACTACAAATTTTAGTTTGATCTTTCATGTAATTTTTTAACTACACAATATATAAGTATAATTTTTTATATGTAATTCTACAAGATTTATTTATTATAAAACAAATTTTAAAATTTATGAAACTTTAGCCAAAACTAAAATAAATTATATTAAACATAAAGCTTTTTGAACCCATTGGGATTAGGCTTGCGCGGCAAATTTTGAGGTCAAAATTGAAAAAATGACTTTATATTGCACAAATATGTACAAACTAGGACTTATACCTAAATTCTCAGGTCAATTTTAATTAGAAATTATTTTACGAACTTTTTTCTTAAAAAAAATTAATTTTTTTTTTAAATTTTGGTTTTAATTTTTTTTAAAATAATATCTAATTAAAACTGAGATGACAATTTAGGTATAAGTCTTTGTTTGTACATATTTGTACAATGGGGTTGTTTCACGGCGAATCTGGCAACACCTCTCTTCCTCAATTAGAATTTCAAAGATGGCGGCCTCCATGCTCGTTTAATTCGAGATAGCCACTCATTCATCAATTCAGGATCAGCATGGGGAAATACGTGTAATGAAACTTTTTTTCTGCACAATTTTGCGTTAATGAATTAGTCGAACAGCCAACAACACAGCAAAAACTTGGCATTTAAAAAAATTAACTTCAATATTCTCTACGAAAACTCACTGCCGAATAACAAAAACAAAACATAAACAGTAATTCTAATGGGGTCGGTCCGAAATGAGCGGGTCCGATTCTAAAGTTGGTTGGTTGGTAGACATACATTTTCAGGTTTGTGTGCTTGCTCAGGGATCCGCTTAAAACCTTCGTCAAGTAAGACAGACACAACACACTCACCCACATATACACATACGTGACAGATGCTGCCATCTATCGCGCGCTGGTTTCCTAACCGCTGTGCTACCGAGTCAGCATAGTAATTCTAAAGCAGAGACATTAAATTCTAATTGAGGATGACAAGTGTTGCCAGATTCGTCGTGAAACAACCCCATATAAAGTCACTTTCTTGGTCATTTTTTCAATTTTGACGTCAAAATTTGCCGCGCAAGCCTAATCCCAATGTGTTAAAATAGCTTTATGTTTAATATCATTTATTTTAGTTTTGGATAAAATTTCATAAATTTTAAAATTTGTTTTATATTAAATAAATCTTATTAAAATACATATTAAAAAAAATTATACTTTTCTATTGAGTAGTTAAAAAATTACGTGCAGCCAAAAATGTCCGACGAATCGGACATTTTTGGCACTCCCGTGTAAGTGCGCGCCCCGGAAGTGCACGTTAAATATCCTTCAAAGTCCCAACGCTGCGTACGATGTCGCCCTTAAGGGGGTATAGGACACAAAATCTTCAAAAAAATCAAAAAAATTATTATTATCATAAAAAATAACACAAATATTTTAGAATAATTTAAAACAAAAATTTTATTTATATCTGCAGTAGAACGTGAGATGAGTAGTTTTTTGTGTCATGACATCTGTGTTGGCGAACCACGTTTATAATCTTTGCTTCCTCGTAATATTAGATAGGAATAACGTTATCGAATCCTTAGTTGGTCGGTCGGTTTGGAGCGGTTCAGTAAGGAAAGTGATAAACTTCAAAGCTGTTTTTCTCCTTGATCGTGTTTTCGATGATTTTTTTACTAATTGATATAACTCAAAATCTACTGCCCATAGAGTGTCAAAAATTTTTACTCATATTTTTCAAACATATATCTTTAATTTGTCTTTAGGGATTAGTTGTAAATAGTTTATTTTTTTATTTATTAATTTTTATAAAAAAAGTGAACCTGTGAAATTATTAAAAAAAACTTCAATAATTTTTTTTAAAAAAACTATGGCAAATATGAAAAATCGGTAAAGACAGTTTGTTAAATACATTTTTCTGTTTATAAAAATGCTAAATATTTGTTTGCCAATAAATAAGTTTTTGACTTATAACAAAAATAAGAGACATCACTTTTTGACACATTTATATTTAAAAAAAAATAAATAATGATAATTTAAAACCTCTGACTATCTAAAAGTGTAAGTATATTTAATACACACTTATGGAAAAAAAATTATATTGATATCTGCAATATTAAAGAAAAAAGTTGAAAGTGTCCCATACCCCCTTAACGGTTGCGTTGGGTGCCTATTCAGGTGTCGGCTCGTCACTTGACTGTGGTTCTAAAATAAGACTCCCATCGCCAATAGCTCTCGTGTAGCTCTAGTGCGACGATATTTCAAACCTAACTTATCTCCAACCAAAAACATTTCATAATCAAAAAGGGAAAACATCATTTTATTACGATTGCACACTTCAGAAACTACCGTTCTATTTTCGCACATCATACCTGCTGGGTTTGACATTCCTCATTACACCAAGGTCACGTGGAATAAGTTCTATTTCCTGCAGCTGCCATATGATTTCCGAAAAAAAAAAAGTGGTTCTGCAACTTTGGCGCGCTCCTCTTTGTTTCTTGCGTAATCAATGTTTTTTACCGGTGCGTGTTTTTTGCCTGCCTGCCAAGGCCATATTTGCTTACTTCAGTTTTTAACCCTTTCAGTCCCAATGATGCCGCTTGGCATCATCATTTTTCTGATTATAATTTTAAAAAATAATAATATTGCTGACATCTATTTTGATTAATAAAAAATATTTTCCAAAAAAAAATTTTTGAAAAATCGAATGATGTGCTTTTTGATATCATAAAAAATGGCTATAGACGATTAGAAAAAAAAAATTCTAAAATGGTAATGCCAAATTGTCATTGAGACTGAAAGGGTTATGGAAAAGTTGGGGGAAAACGTGCAAAGTGACAATTTCGAAAAAAAAAAAATTGGCATAGTGATTTCAAATATAATGAATAATACTATTTAGGCATTTTTTAAAATTAAAATATAATTTATTTATTTTAAACGGTGTTTTTATACTAAAAAAAGAGGTTTACGCTAACAAGTCTACCACATTGAATTTTCATCCTATAAACATTAATTATGTGTTAAATTCTTCGTTTTGAACTGATGCATGCAATGACCCTCTAGAGTTGTATACAAATAACAAGAAAAGTTATTAAGAAAATTGTTATAAATTAACCACACAAAAAAGGATTTTTTTCGATTAACTTACACTTGGACATTTTTTTAAAAAAAAATCTTGTATATTTATACCAGATGTTAGAGGTTCATGGCACAGATATATATTGAAATAACATCTGCAAAAAATTTCAGGTCAATTAATGTAAAACTTTTTATACTAGAACTGTTGGCGTAAACTCCTTTTTTTAGTTGAAAAACACCGTTTAAAATTGATCAATTATATTTAAATAAAAAAAAAATTGCCTAGAAAGCATTGTTTATTATATTTTAAATCACTATGCCAAATTTGGAAAAGATTAGAATAATAGTAAAAATTTTAGAATTTTGGGTATTCGCCTACCTTAAGTATATTTTTTATAGTTGCAAAAACCGTTTTTATAACGGATTTAAATGAAAACTATAAAAACTTGGAATCTCAATTTCTCGTTTTCACTTTTTCGTTACTTAGCACGTTCTTCCACCTCTAAGCTTTTCAATTTTCTTTGTGCCTGATTTCGGACAAGATTTTTGTTCTGACGATCAAAAATTAATTGAATAATAGTCCAACGCATACATTTCGCCAGATTTGTTTCGATGATTAACTTTTTAACTATGAAATCATCATTAAATTTCCATACATAATTTTATGCTTTGTTTGAACTAAAATTTAGTGCAGACTATTTGATCGATTTTTATAACTAGATAGATGAATAACAAACAAAACTAAACTGTATCTCGAAATGCATTCGTTTGGTCACCCCCTGATTTTGCAGTATGCTATGATATTAAAAAAAAAAAAGACAACCCATTTGAAAACGTCCCCGCTGTAGCTCTAGTGCAAGGATTATATATACTATTTCAGATGGTTTGTAGCAGCCAACCTTGTATTTTGAAACTGCAAATTGCGAATTTTACTGCAAATGAACAGAATAATTTAGTTGAAGGATTGCTTTTTTGGTGAAAAATAAGATTTTTGTGTCAATGGGGAACATGTTTTTCATCCCTCCTTATAAAGATAAGTCATTCCTTTTTCATAAACTGTAATTTAAGGATACTTTTTACTTCTCAAGAAACGTTTTTAAATTATAAGACTCTCAGAGTGCAAACTAAAAGCTTTAAAATCTAATTTTTCCGTTTTCATCATTTTTTTTTTGTCACATAGAACGTTTTCCGACTAACCTCTACAAGAAGGATAATACCTGACTGATATGTTACTAACCTAAAATTAGTGAGATTAGCAGTTTAAAATTTTTGGAACCTATTAATTTTAGCAAGTGGATTTTCAAACATAAAATGATTTAAATCTGTATTGTTTGTTCACAAAAACATTTATGTAGTTGAGACCTGGGATAATTTTAGAGTAATTAGTAAATTTTTAATGCAATAACAATAAAACTATTAAGGCGATGCTTTAAATTTTTTTCTCACAAAATATGAAAAAAGAATATTAGTGAAAATTACTATGCATTTAAAAATTATGATTTTTATTAACTGAGTATTTTTTTACAGTCAATTATTTTTGTTTGACCAAATACTTTATTTATTTTATTTTTTTAGGTTTGCTGCACAGAGCATTTAGCGTTTTTCTTTTCAATACAAAAGGCGAACTTCTATTACAGCAAAGATCAGATGCAAAGATAACCTTTCCTGGTAAATTTAGTCATAGTTTTGTTGCTTCCTAATACTAGTCTAGTAATCATCAGTTATACTGTAATGTATAATATTTATACAAATAGGGCATTGCTTAGTGACTTTTCTTCTAGTATATTTTCTAAATAAAAAAAAATATTTATTTTGTTTTTTCTTTAAATGTTAAATTGTTACTGCTAATTCTTTTAAATTTATTATTTCCTCCAACTAAGAATACATTTTGGCTGACTGTAATAGAAGGGGTTTTTTTTTTTGTAAGGGGGGTTATTGGGTATTTCTGAAATTTTTTAAAAAATTTATAAATTAAAAAAATACAGTTGAATTTAACTAACTTTTAAAACTTCGGGCATTGTACTTTGTAAACTTTCCACCATAATTTAATGGTCTTTAATTCAAGTAGCATAGGATGTCAGTTCTCTAGCCAAAGATATCTCTCCGATAAATCAATGGGAAAAATAATTTTCTTATAATTCGCCGCCAACCAAGTAAGAAACGGTAGGGATGGCGGTTTTTCAGGAAAACCGGTGTTTTACAACGGCGGTCCATCCCTGAAGTGTTTCAAATAAGGGTGGCGGGAACTATAGCCAAATTACTCTGGCTGTATTGAATATTTTTACAAACTTTTTTTTTTTTAATATTATAAATGTAATTGGATTCTTCATTTCTATTATGTCATTTTTAGAATTAGTTTGAATATTTTGTTGTAAAATTATGTATTGAAAAATAAAAAAAAAATATTTGCACTGATTTCAGAAAAGTTTAATTATAAGGATGTTTGTCAATCTACATTAACCTTATAAAAAGCCATCTCTAAAAATATGCAATGCAGCACAAGTAATTTAGCTTTAATTTTTTTTCCTCATTGGATTATAAATGTTGAGAGAAATCTTTGTTTAGTGAACCATTACTTTAAGACATTGAGTAAGTTATTGGAATACTGTTTCCACAAGTGTAGCACAAGCAATTTAGCTTAATTTTTTTTTTCCTGTTGGATTATAACGCTGAGAGAAGACTTTGGTTTTAGTGAGCTATTACTTAAAGACATTAAGCAAGCTATTGGAAGATTGTTTCCACAAGTGTAGCTCAAGCAATTTAGCTTTATTTTTTTCCCTTATTGGATTATAAAACTGAGAGAAGTCTTTGTTTAGTGAGCTATTACTTAAAGACTTTTAGTAAGCTACAGTGGTGGCCAAAAGTGCAGACACTTTTTGAAAGTTCCATGTGTTTCAACTGTTACCTGTGTTCTTGCATCTATTAAATTTTGCTTAAATACAAACATTTAAAGATTACGTTGAAGGTAATTTAATGTAGAATTTCATTAAAAAACCAGAATAAAGTATCTGTATTACAAATAAAGTTAAGTTCATTTTAGTTGAACAAACAAGCACAATCAATGGATTCTCTTATGCCGAAATTTCAATACAAGATGGTGGTTCAATGACTTGCAAAACTAAGACAGATCATACTATTAGTTGCTTAACTTATTCGTAGTACAGATATTGTAATACTGTATTTATTTTTAATTCTACATGAAATTACTTTGATGATGTTGTGTCCATGGATATAGATTATATGGGACCAAAGGTCTCATAGACTGCTTCAGTGATCTGCACACAGTGGTCCTCATAAAGATTGAATTACTTTTAATTTGATATACAATTATTTAATTTGATATGCAATTAATATATTCTGTAATCACACAAAGTTGAAAAATATGAAACTTTCAAAATGTGTCCACACTTTTGGCCACCACTGTAGTTGAAAATTGTGTCCAGTCGCCAATCCCACTTATCTCCTTCTTTTTGCAGGTTATTACACCAACACTTGCTGCAGCCACCCCCTTTACTTAGACTCGGAACTGGAGGAAATCAAAGCCCTGGGTGTGAAGAGGGCAGCTCAGAGAAGAATGGCCATAGAGCTAGGGGTGGAACTTGGAAGTGTGAGTGGCATCACCAATTTGGGGATTGTTTTGAAAAATATTGTAGTTTTTAGTGGTTAATTTGCTTTAAAGTTTTGTCTTGATTGCGCAGGATCGGAAATCGAATAATAACATGCCAGCGCCTTCATGGAAAGTTTCCCATAAAAGAGTTAACTTTGACTGGGAATAAATCTGGACAAAGTCCTTGATTGAAAAAGTCGTGCATGAAGTTTGTTTTTAGTAACTTATGTGGCATAGATTTTTCTAAAATAGTGGTACAAGGTTGGGAAATAAATGCTCATGTTTTGATTAAAAAAACTTTCCATCTAAAGTTTATATCAAATGTTTATATTCATTAAATATCTGAAGATAAGCAACATAACCATGAGTAAGATAGTCGTATTTTAACGTTTGCAATACAATTTACACTATTCTTTAAATTTATAATGAACAGCTGAACTTATAAATGTGTTTAAACAGTTTTCAGACTAAAATATTTTAATATATATAAACATGTGGAAAAATTGGAAAGTTTTCTAATATATTGCAGTTCAAATTACAAATTAAAAAATTGTGTGAGAAAAAATAATATATGATTATAATTTGAGTGGGGCGACCCATCATGGCCAAGCATTGCGTCCATTGGTCGTTTGAACTAACCCCATCGTTTAACCTTGAAGCAGGCCGATTACTGAAATGAACCTCAGAATTTCCCTGATTGGTTAGTTATCAACCTCCCAGGCATTGATACAATGGTACCCAAGATACTCAAATCTCTATGTGGAGTGGTTGTCACATTCACAGAGAACATGAAACGAACTTTCCTCAACCTGTTGACATGCCCGACAGAGAAGATCATCTTTTACACCCATTAAGCTCAGTTGTCTATGAACTTGAGCATGTCTTTTAACCTCTGTTTCACCATAGCGAACCACATTCGACTCAATATTTTTTGGGTTTAGTACAGAAATATTTTGAAGAAATTGTCCTTTGTTGTTATCTGAATTAGAACAAAGCCTTGCCATCATTCTGTCGACCAAACTTTGAAGGAATGGACTGTGGTTAATGGATATAATTTTCGTGTAGTGATCGAATATTACATTTTTAAACACTATTTCTTCTTGGGGTGTCAAAGTCATCTGGGTCCTCTGTTCTGGGCATTCTTTAAAACTTTCTACGATTTTTATTGTTCTCTTCACTAGATGTTCTGCCCATGGTAATGTTAAAAAATTCTGGTCTTTCTAGGGAACTTAAATAAAGTGTCAAACTCATTAAGAAATTAAAGGGTACATGCTAATTTAGAAAATAATCAGAGTATACTCTATTTTTTAAAAAAAAAACAGGGAAAATGCGGTATACACCCCAATACAGCCCTGATCTTTTTCCAGCTAAGACTAAGTAATTCTTTGGCTGTACCCCATGGAACACTCAAATATATGACTGTGAGAGAGACAGGTTTAATTGTATCAATAATATACTGAGTTTAACATTTTTACATTTTGTTAACATTGTCAAAAAACATCTTTTTGTCGTAAGTCAGCTTAAATACTAATGTCTCTTTTTCACCAATAAGATTGCAGCCAATGAGTTCCTGTATATGACCAGGATCCTGTACACCGCCCCCTCCGACAGCCAATGGGGAGAGAGGGAGATCGACTACGTCCTTCTAGTTCAGAAGGACGTGCAGATCAACCCCAACCCTAACGAAGTCAAGGATTGTATCTACATATCGAAAGAGAACCTCAAGGGATTCCTGGGTAAACAATTTATAATCAATCAATAAGAGCTGCCATGTACCTTTGTTTTATGAGATGATATTTTTGTCAAATGGGGCTGAAATTTTATAGGTCGAGCCTTTGCAGGCTCAGCATATCTCCCACAGTTAGTACGCCTCCTGAAATTCCTGAATTTCATTTTTTTTTTCTCAAAGGCCTTTAGAACTCCTGAAATTCGTGTCTCATCTCCTGATATTTTTTCCCCTTCTTTTGAAAAAATTGATGACAAATCGTTTTTCTCCTGTCTCTGCTGTTTTCCTCTCGTACTTTATGTAGAATTATTCTAATGCTCATGCACATTAAAAACATAGTTTGTGATACTGGTTGCTATCCTAGAATGTTTAAAACTCTTTAAGCAAAGGTTTTTTCCCTTCTGTTTCATCATTTGAAGTACTGTGAAGTCACTAGACTGATACGATAATAAACAAACGTATTCAATTTTATTCCTTGTTACCTCCTGAATTTTCATTGCAGAACTCCTGAGAAACTCCTGAATTTTACTCTAATAGATAGAGCATGAACCCTGTCCCCAGAACTGAGAGCCATTTTTTGTGGCATCGTCTAGGCGACTCTCGCTACCAATTTTGATGCTCAAATTACAATGAGTCTGATCTCTGTGGTTGTAAAGTATTCCTCTCAGAGATTTAATTTTGTCAAAAGAAACTAAGCCAAATGGGTAGTTTAGGGATCTTTTGCATAATTTTTTTTATAATAAATTTCTGTACCTCAGTGGGAAAATGAATTTTACTTTCAAGCACACTCTTCTTGTACTAATATTGATTATAAGATTCTAAAACGATCATAATCTAAAATAACGTTGCAATTATCTTATTAGGCTCGTTTACATGACCCATCGAGTCCATGAACTGAAGAGCAAACTCCCCAATTTTTTCCCTCTTGAGGATTTTCGCCCATGTCAGAATCGGAATTGCAGGATTTTATTTGGGAGGTTTTAGCAAACCCTCCAATCAAGAAATGTTTGCCGTTTCATCCATGGATCTGGCATTCCCATGAACTCCAACTTCAATCAACTTCGTAACCGACTCAACGGTTGTCGCAAATTGATCACTGCTTTGATTGCGAAAAACACCATAGTCCTTTCAATGTCCATCTTGGATCTATGTAAACCAAAACCCACGTGTAGTTGTCAAGAAATATGAGATATCCTGGCCATACATCATCAAAATCTTGATTCTCATGTAAACGCCTTATTTTACAAAAGGGGGTTGAAGAAATCCTGCTCGACCACAATTTTTCCATGGATTTGATGGCTCATGTAAACACGTCCATTGATAAGCCACCATCTGGCAGCAAACAAAGATATTTGCATCATAATTGAAGAGCTTAGTGGAGGGATGTGCTAAGTGACAAAAATGTGAAAGCGAGAAAATGAGCTTTAAAGATGTTGGTTTACACTTCGACACATTAAAAACCCGAACTTACAAAAGGTAAAATATATTCTCAACTGAAATTTAAGAAAAAGGGGATTCTTGTTATCTTTAAAGGACAGAATAAAATGTTAAATGACAAAAAAAAAAAAAAATCTCGATTTTTTAAAAATGTCACTTAGCACGTTCTTCCACTAAGCTCTTCATTCAATTATAGAGTATATCCATGAAAGTAAAATAACCTTATATTGTTATGGAGGAAAAACTGAAATACGATGAATAAATGAGTTTTAATTTTGGTAACAATATACACTCCTTGGCAACCTAAGTTGGGTAAATAGAAATATGCTATGGAGAAGATCCTTCTGCGCATGTAAAGAGTTCCTTAAATTATTTGTGAACCCATCCAGAAAACAACATGTTTAAAGCATTGATTTCATTTAAGGTCTAACAGATTTGAATATAATTTGAGAAAATTTTGCTATTTTTTGCAGAATGAAAAGTGTATTTTGGTTAAATTGTATTCAGGTCATTTTGTATGTAAATATTACCTTACAAGAGTTTCCGACTGACGGACTAATCGCGCTTTTCCCCCTGCCTTTTTACTACCTGTTTTTAACCAAGTTAAGTGGGCACGGAGTGTAGCTTTTTTGTGTATAAAAATATTTACTTATTGTTTGTGTTCATTCTAGATGGTGTTCAAGAAGAAGGTTATAAAATCACCCCCTGGTTCAAGCTGATCGCAGAGACCTTCCTGCCCAAGTACTGGGATAATCTGAGCAACCTGAAGCCGTTGCGAGACCACAAGACCATTCACTCGCTCTAGTGAACCGAATGTAAGTCCCAATTTTATCCTTCTTAAAAGGGGACTGGGGAGCCCAGTCGGTTAAGCACTCGCTTAGCATGCGGAAGGTCCCAGGTTCGGGTCCAGGCATCGCCAAAATAGCTAACTTACTCCCCGGCACTACAGTCCATGCTGGACCATGGCCTCTCTTACAAAACGACTCCAAAGCCGCCTGTCTTTGGTCTTCGCCTTCCAGTTCTTAATTTTCATATCTTTTAGATCTTTTTCCACATCATCTATCCATCTTTTTTTCGGTCTTCCTCTTCTTCTCTCTCCTTGACATTGCCCCTTGAAAATTTTCTTTGTGCCTCTGTTATCATCCATTCTCTCCATATGTCCCAGCCATTGAATTCTTCTAGATTTTATGAAGTTAATTATGTCTTTCTCACCAAATAGTTTAGCCACTTCAAAATTGTATCGTCTTCTCCAAACATCACCTTCTTTAATTGGTCCAAATGGGGCTCTTAAAATCTTTCTCTCCCAAGTTATTAACATCTTCTTTTGCTTTTGATTCAAGGTCCAGGTCTCTGACCCATATATATCGCCAAAATAGCTGCCGACCTATAAACGTCCCGTGCAGCCAAAAAAATGTCCGACGAATAATACCCTGTGTAAGGGAGTGCACGTTAAATATTCTTCAAAGTCCTAACGCTGCATGCAATGTCGCCCTTAATGGTTGCGTTGGGTGCCTATTCAGTTGTTGGCTCTTCACCTGACTGTGGTTCTAAAATACCGTCGCCAATATCCTCCGTGTAGCTCTAGTGCGACGTTAATTCAAACCAAACCCAGCCTTCTTAATAAAAACCAGCCAGTGAACAACTGGCACAACCAACCACGGGAAAAGCTAATTGTTAACCCTTCTAGCGTTAAGCTCATTTATACAGTTTCTGTATAATTCCGACTGGGTCAAAATCCTGGCAAGGCTGAATTGTTGGTAGGTACGAAAACTTGATAAACCGACAAAATTAATGCTGTTATATTCGAAATCCATATTTAATTTATATGAAAATCACCTTTATAATTAGAGTATTTTCATTTGTCGATTGTTTATGTTTATTCCTTTTATTGTTTTTGTTTTATTATTTGGACTAATTTATTATGTGGCCTGGTCTCAATAGACATAATTTTTTTCCCATAATATATACTTGCTTGAGCCCTAGGAACTCCAGGATATAGCTATCAGATCCTTGCTGAATTTTGCTTCGGCAATAGGGCTCTTCTTATAGGGGAGAGGGGTTTATTTCTTGGGGATGGTACATTAATAGATCCCTGGTCGCAGTGCTTGGCTCACACAGAGCCCCCCTGCTTCAAAGTCATGGGTCTTTTCCATAATATATTTAATGTTGTTTTTTGCACTGAGTTAAAAATTTTAATGGTGCACAACAACTTTCAACAGTTCATATATTATTTCAAATAAACATGAAACAAAAGTATATGAGAAATAGGGGAAAAAAAACGGTATTTCGGTCGGGATCTTGGCTTTCAGGATTATGTTTCAGTTTACTAGGGTGGACCAGTTTGTTGTCCCCCCCCCCCCCCGGACTTCAGGTGATGTTAAATGGAGGGATGGTCTAGGCGTCAACCAGAATCTCTCAACCTAGTGAGGGGAATAGCTCAAAGTCGAACTAAATTTACTGTTACCCTGTCTAGCCTGAATGCGAACTTCGAAAATATTTTCCTCCCTCACCCTGTATTTGGTTTTCTTCGAAACACCGTGAGCCTATTTTCCTCCTACCCTATTTTGGTTGTTTGAACTGTTAGCCTT
Organism: Hylyphantes graminicola; assembly: GCA_023701765.1. Taxonomy (NCBI): domain Eukaryota; kingdom Metazoa; phylum Arthropoda; class Arachnida; order Araneae; family Linyphiidae; genus Hylyphantes; species Hylyphantes graminicola. The sequence continues at coordinate 69,035,084 of CM043114.1, read as the reverse complement.
ACAACAGAACCTCAAACACCTTAGTTTTAGAGAAGCAGTGCTCCCTCCGTTTCCTAGAAAACTAAGCGAAGGGGTGGGGGAAAAAGTGTTTTCGAAGCTCCTATAGTAAATTGACAAGATTTGGTTTTTTTTTTTTGTTTTTATTTACAATAGCAAAAATCGAAAGTTTTGATTTTTGCTTCTGAAAGTACAAGTATTCCTTCAATACTTTTTATCTGTTTGCCTGGGTTTTTCCCAACTATTCACTGACTAGCATTCACTTAATTTAATAACACATAATGCCTGTTTTAATATTATGCAAAGTGAAGAAAAAAGACTTGATATTTTTCTACAATATTTCAATTTTACACAGGGTTGGCACGGTTTTTACCGTTTAGGGTTTTTACCGGTATTTACCATAGTTTTTACCGCCTCTTGGTAAAAACATGTTTTTCCTATAGATTTTACCACTCTTATTTGGTAAAAAAAATATTTTTCCTAGTTAACCTGAACACTAGAAGTTTCCTAGTCACTGAAATCCAGGGATTCTTCCCCTGGATTCTTCATATATTCTTAATATAAACATATTTTTCTAGCAAAAATAATATCAAAGTATGTTGTGCCAATAACTTTGAAAACAAATGTTCTACTGTATAAAAAAACTGTCTTTTTATATGTATATTTTCACTTGTATTTCAGGTTCAAATTTGGCGAAGAACATGATAAATTTTAGCCGATCTCTGATACCATTCTACCCATGTATGTATATCCTGTCCTGGTGCCTTTTCAGAATTATTGAATGTTTTTATGAAAACCCGATTGTGTATAGTTTATAAAAGTGTACATTTATCTGTTATTACTTAGCTGGTGTTGGTAATGTGTGTATATTTGTTTGACATTGTAGATACTAACATTAAAAGTGGCCTCATTTTTGGCTTTTCTTGATAAGTTTGAGTTTTTATTTATCACACTACTACAAAGTAAATAGAGCTTACTCATTATAAAGTCATACAAAACGTTAAATTTAAGACAACTAAATAAATGGGCAATTTTACCACAATTTTTAATTTTATGTCCCTTGGGCATAACTTTAAAAGAATTTAATATTTCTTTACCATTTTTCTTATTGTACTAAAAGACTGGTCCTTATGTAATTGCAAAATGGAATTTTAAAGCAAAGAAACTCAAAAAAAATTTTTAGAACACAAAACAATGCAGAAAAGTATTTGCTGTTGTGTGTCCCGAATGTCAAATTTTTAGTTTAGGGCTCAAGCTAACGCATTTTTGAGCTAAAAAAATTACATTCATTTGGATTTTAAATTGAACTAATACTGTAACTGAACAAATACCTTCCATAAAATTTTGGCTTTTAACATTCATAATGCTTTTTTCTCGACTCCTAACTTTGTCCCTGGGTTTTGGTACATACTACATTCACTGACCTCATTCCTAAAGTGGTGAAGAGAGGCACTGGATGGAGCTACAGTGGTTCTTCAACCATGAAAACTGTATTGCAGAAAACTCACATTTCAGTTAGTAGCCACATATTTTTGTTAAAATTCCCCAATTAGCCCAAATAAAAAAAAAACTCAGTAAAATTTGTTGTGAGGCTTTATTGCTTCTCTTAGTCTCCCAGGGTTAAGGTTACTTTTTGCTTGATAATTGAATTTTTTTTATCTATAAATATGTTTAAGTGGAGTACACGAAGAAAAAAATCAATTTTTATTAAACCAGTTAGTTTCAACACAAAACAAATCCGGAAAACAGTGTGAATATCCGTTCCTGACCTTCCGGTTCTTACCGTCGTAATGATCTAGGAATGGAAAATCGAAACCAGTTTTAATGCTAACCGGTTTTTTGTGATTTCGGTTTCATTAAATATAGTTATTTGAGTAAGGCCGGTTTAGACCAGTTAGCATCGTTTTTTTTTTTTTTTAAACTTCCATCCCTTATTATTTTTTGTTTTTTACAAATGAGCTTTGCTGAATTTTTTTCGTAATTCTAGAACCCTTATAAACCTTTTGACAAACATTTAAAGTGATTTTGATAAAATAAATTGTACAAGTTTTTTATACCTGATATTAAAAATTATGGTAGAACTGCCCATATACTTGTTCTGCGCATGGATTAAAAAAAAATATCAAATCGATCCAAGCATCCGTACCATTTAATATGCTATAGGATAATAAACATATACACTGCGTTGCATAATGATAGAACCATCATGTATTTCCAACATAACATAAAATAATCGAAAGAAATCATTGAAATTAATACTTTTATTGGAAATATACGTAATAAGAATGAAAATAGCAGAATAAAAACGTAATACTTGTTTAACTTTTCGTGTAATGAAATAAAAATGCAAATATTATGTTGCAAAATGATAGCACCAGTCATAATTAATACTTAATGGCAGAACCCTTTTTGGCTATAACTTCAAAAATTCGATCAGGCATGCTTTTGACAAGACGTTTAAGTACATCTGCATAATTATTTTCGCATTCTGTTATAATAGCGTCGTTCAATTCTTGAACAGTTGTATATTGCTTTCCGCTTGCGTATACGGCCCTGCTTAGGTTACCCTAAACGTTCTCTATTTTGTTCAAATCAGGAGAACAAGCTGGCCAGTAAATAACCTGCTCTTCGACATCCAGGAAACAATCCCAAGACGAGTTGGAAACGAACATGAATACTGGAATTATGATGTTGGAATTTCCAAAATGGACCCCCAATTTTTTCTCCAAACAGCAACAAATTGACTTGCAACATGTGTTGGTAGTCTTCTGCTTTCATTCGACCAGAGGGGAACACATTATTGGTCTGCCCTGCGCTTCTAAAACCAGCCCAAACCATTAGCGATTGTCCCCCCTCCACTGTATCTTAGAGAAAATACTTTCTTTATTTCGGAGATACCTCTAATAGTACTGCCATCCATCAGTACCATCTAAGTTGAATTTTTTTTTTGTCACTGAATACTATTGAAGCTACTGTTCTTTCCAAGTAATATCTTCTTTAGCCCATTGCATAATTTTTCGCTGGTGAAGCTCTGTAGATCTCGGTGGTGTTTTCTTTTTCTTGTACACAAGATGTTCGTTCCGCCTAACCACTCTTGATAAAGTAGACATGTGAACATTGATGGTGGGGTCTCGTAATAATCTGGTCAATGTTTCCCCGACTTAAAGTTTCCTTACAACTAATATTTCTTGCCGAATTGTTAGCTTTCGAGATCGTCCAGTTGATTTATTCTTCCCATATTTTGATCTAAGATGGAGAAAGTTATTAACCATGTTCGGTGAACGTCCAATATGTCTTGCTATATTCCGTGACGACAATCCTTCTTGGTTTAAAGCTGCAATTTACCCCTTTTCAAAATCTGATAGCTGCTTTTTCCTATCCATACTTAATTAACATCTTTTCAAATCTATGGATTTGACTTATTCACAATAAATGCAAACAAGGTTAGTTTAACTAGATAAAACAAAGCTTTTATGGCTAGAAAAGTTTCCGTCTGCCTATTTCTATCCTCCGTGAGAAGCTTTAACCCATGCAATTTCGCCTGTTTACTTAAAAGTAAGAGTGGTGCTATCATTTTGCAACAGTAAATCTCCATTTGTTTTAACCATTTGCTTATTAAGCCAAACTCAAAGCTTCTCACAGCTTGATATCCTGCATTCTACTTAATTATACTATTCTAGTTTATGGAAGTATCACAAACTTATTCAAAAATATACTACAGTTTTTACTCAGAAGAAACAAAGTGGTGCTATCATTTTGCAACGCGGTGTATATATGCTATAGGATAATGGGTTGTTGTTTCCGCTTGTTATAGATTTTAAAATTCTGTTATTTTTTTACTTAAAAATACCGGAATAAAAATGCTATAAAATGTATACGTAGTACAAATGCCATGGTAATTTCTCTCAAATCCATAAACAATTAGCTCATTTGGCGCGTTTTTGGTAATAATTTGGCCATATAATTTTGGCCCAGACTTTTAAAAAATTATATTATAAAAAAATCATTTTAAAACTAGACATTTCAAACTATTATAATTAAATAACTACTTTGTTTAGATTTTATAGGATCGCATGCCGGGATATTAACTGTTTTCCTTTCTACAAAAATTATGCAGACAGCTAATTTCAATTGTCGTTATGTTGTACACAGTTTGGCACTCATAAATCAATTAATTGCTAATTAATTTATTAATTACTAAGCCTATTAATAATAACCTTAAGAGTCTGTAAAAGGAACATACACACAAACACACAAAACTTTTTTTTTTATTATAGATTACTACAAGATAAATGGACGAGAGCTTACTCATCCCATAGTCATAAAAAACATTAAATTTATTTTAAGATAGACAAATTATAAAGCAAGCCACAGTCCAGCTGTCATGACATCCATAAAATAGTTGCCAATTAAAGCATGTAATAAATATAACATAATGTACTTCAGAGAAAACCTCGAGATACTCAAGTGACAGTTCTGAAGGAGTCTGACATAACGACATTCATATGTGTAGATCAATGACAACTTTTCCCAAAACAGTTTAGAGCCTGCGATTTTTCATATTGTTTTTCATGTTTTTCTACTGGATTTGACGAGCAGTGCCAAGAATGCCAGTATGCGATAGAACACAATAAGAACTACAAGCATTCCAATATCGAAGTAAAAATTGCCCTGTTAAATAAAATTTCAGGTTATTAGTCCATAGAAAAGAAGTTTGTTTTATTATTTATTCTCCATTAATAGCACTGATTTAAACAGAGGAATTTTCAATATCTCGGCTCAAAAAAAAAAAAAAGTTTTGTAACATTAAATCTGATTTTTTAATACATTTTTTTTTAAAAAATCTAAATTTTTTATAAAGTATTTTCAGTTTAAATCAACGAGCCATATGCAAGGAACAAAATACAAATAGGTTCATAATGATATCATATATAGTTTCCGAGAAAAATGCAAGTGAAGCAACACTTTGTTCACTATACCCCATGGTTCACTATGGCCAATTTTGCTGAAATAAATTTTTTACGATATGGAGCTTAATTTGTAATATGTATTTTGCTTATCTTGAATTAATTGAATAAATAAATCTAAAAAAAAAATCAAAAAATTATACATTTCAAATCATTAATTAACTTTCGAAAGTATCCACGGCCAACTTCAATAACAAGGCCAGATAAGCTCTCGAAAACATGAGCATAATCGTAAATTTTGACGTCACTGTTACCTGTGCTGAAGATCGAGAAATTATTTGAGACTCATTCGGAACCCTAAAAACGTGGTCAGCCGTGAACGAGTGGTTTTTAAGAGGTTTCGAGACAGGTTCTCTTCATCTTCGGAACAACGTCACTCGGCACTATGACGTCAAAATTTCCGTCTCGGAGCTTGTTTGGGAAAGCTTCTTCGGCCTTAGTGGTTGAGTAGAACTATCCTAATTTGATAGTAATAATGATGGTCGAATTCCAATCTTGGCCTGGAAGGTGCCGCTTTAACTACACTACTCAAAACAATTAGGGGAATGCATGGTTTAAACCATTTTGCCCCAAATGATTCCCTTTCGTATCATCAGCTTCCGGTTTTTTTGCTCACTAAATTGAACTTGTACTTATTTATTGTTAGATGGAAAAATCATGTCTTTTGAAGAATTAAATAATGTTTGTTTTAATTGAATGAAAATATAAAAAACATGGTAAAATAAAATTCACTCCCAAAAACTTTTATGAAATAAATTGGCCCTAAATTCTTCACACTTGCATTCTTAGAAGTCTAAAATTTGATTTTACCTTTTTTTTTTTACAATTAAAACTTTGAAAAATTATCGTTATAATTTATTCAAAAGTTATGATTCCAATTTTTTGCCCCTTAAGTTTTAGTTAAAAAATTAAGATTTGTTTCCCTGTTTTTTACTATTGCAATCTGGATGCATAAGGAATCTTTTTCACAAATTTTAGATTTTTATAATAAAAAATAAGAAGTTGGAACTGGACGGGTAAACAAAAGTATGCAAAGTGCTCCCCTAATTGTTTTGAGCAGTGTAGTTTATTCGGGACCCTAATTTCGTAAACCACACTCACAGCATTTAAAGGTTAAGTATATTGACTTCAATTTTAAATGTCAAATTTTTTAATAATAAATATTGAAGAACGTGATAAAAATAATCCTATTGGATTAAACCAGTTTTGCAATTAACCTTTTCAGTCGCAATCAATTTGGCATTATCATTTTCGAATTTTTTTTCTGATCGACGGTAGCCATTTTAATACAAAACAGCACATCATTCGATTATTCAAAATTTTTTTTATTAGAAAATACTTTTTATTAATCCCAATAGGTGTCAGCCCTATTATTTTTTAAAATTATGATCAGAAACATGATGATGCCAAATGGTATCACTGAGTCTGAAAGAGTTAAAATTATGGTTAATAGTTATCCAAATACCTCATTAAAACTAAGACCCGCAAGAACTTCTTTTCCGGTTGATTGACATCCTACTGTATAGCAAGCTGTCAAGAAAAACGCAGATTTAGTTATAATAATTATGCGCCAATTTCATATGATATTGGTATGTATGCCTTATTCCGCGGTTACGCTACCTACCTTGAGTATTAACTTGCTCGCTAACCAAGTCAGTGACTAAGGCAGTGTAACCGCGAAAAACCAAGCTGGCACTCAAGTTGGCGCTCAAGGCCACGCACGAACCCCCTCATAGTTTGGATTTTTTCGACGACTTCAATGGAAAGGGTTAAAATAAGGTAAAGAGCAGATTTAGTTATAATAATTATGCACCAATTTCATATGATATTGGTATTTATGCCTTATTCCGCGGTTACACTACCTTGAGTATTAACTTGGTCGCTAACCAAGTTAGTGACCAAGGCAATGTAACCGCGAAAAATCAAGCTGGCACTCAAGTTGGCGCTCAATGCCACGATAACCCATCATAGTTTGGATTTTTTCAGCGACTTCAATGGAAAGGGTTACCTTAAGGTAAAGAGCAGCCATCTTGGCGGATTTTGTCTTTTTTAAGCTTTCCTACATATTGAAAAATATGAATAAAATCGAACCCTATATAGAATCACTCGCCAATTTCTTGCCAACTTTAAAATGTCGAATCCAAAGTCAAATCCAAATCGGCGCTCAAGGCCGCGCTCATCTCAGCGCTTAAAGTACTATAACCGTGGTATCATAATTTGTGTAATCATAAAAAACTATTGTAATTTCTATTTTTAATATTACTTATTTTACTTATATTTGTATTACTTATTTTACTTACTTATATTTGTAATGCTTGACCATTGGTTAATCACCAAGGCTTCATTACCATAGTACATCCATGACAAGTACTTTATCCACACAAAGTACACTGGAATGGAACTGGAAAGAAAAGGATAAAATTACGATTTATCGAAAAAACAAAAACAAAACATCTCCTTTGCAATTCAATTGGTCATTTTTTAGTCCGGCTGTATATAACTCTATATAGACAAATTGTCTGTATGGAGTTATTGACGAATTGTCTATAAAGGGAACTTTTCTTGATCAGCTCTACAAACCTTGTTTATATTTCATTTCAACTAGCTTCTAAAACCGTAGCGTAGTTGCCGGCAAATAAATCACCAAGCGTTTGTTTGGGCTTAATATTGAAGCGACCATTATCTTCAGTTAGCAAACCTGTTTTTGTATTGGATTTAGACTTGGCAACATTTCTGTCGTATTATTATCTCTTGACCGGGGCCACTTTTGTTTGCCTCACCCTGTACATTGTAAATTGTATGAAATACCAGTATAAACTTAAAGTTTTCGCTAGATGTCGTAGAAATCTGTGGGTATTTGGGTATATTTTTTTAGGAGATTGAGGGTAAAATGCAAATTCTCGATTGGACACTAGTATCAATACCACCTAGATTAGAAGGCCGAAGAACTAAGCAACACAACGTCACACTAGCAGACAAATTTCGATTTGTTGACCAATAACGTCGTATCTTAGGATGACGTCGCATCTTGATTCTTTTTATCTTAAAAAAATTTATTCAAATACAAGATCTAGTCGCGAATGATCATTGGTCCAAACCACGGAATCGGTCCACTAATATGACGTCAAGCATTTAGTTCGCCGGCCTTCTAATCTAGGTGGTATTGCTGGTATAGAACTCACCCGGCATTGAGGTAGAACCCTCCGAAGAGAACCATGGGCATCACCAGTGGTGTTGTGATGCTCAGTGCTACGTTGTAGGAAGGGCTTGCCGCGGACATCAGGTAACCTAACGAAAGAGATGGTTAGATCTCTATAAGTATACAGTAGGGTGGGACGAAATTTTTTTTATATTTTATTTCGGATCGCTATAGTGTGGAAAAGTTGCCATTGGTAAAGACATGAAAAATGCACTAATTATTATTTTTTTATTACTATATCTTTCGTTCGCGCAATGCCATCAAAGTAGGCAAAAAAATTGTTAAAAACCGTATTTTTTTAATAATTTTTTAAAACACGTTAGATGGTTTTAATTACGTTCCTAAAAGTTTTTTTCGGACCACCCACAGGGTGGTTATAAAATAACGCTCGCTATTCGGAGTGGTCTGTAGCTCGAATGAATAATCCGAATGCATCACAAATCGAGACACTTGCTAATCAAGAAGGGGAGAAAAGAATGAAATCATAAAAAAGATAGAATCCTAAAAATCATAAAAAAGAATAATCATAAAAAAACCTCGTCTCTTGACCAGGGTTCTAAATTACGAGGCGTAATTAGCTGTGTTGGCCGTATTTGGCCATAATTGACGACGCCTCGTAATTTAGAACCCCGGTCAAGAGACGAGTTTGTTTTTATGATTATTCTTTTTTATGATTAATTTTTATTATTCTATCTTTTTTATGATTTCATTCTTTTTTCCCCACACGAGGCTTCGTCAGTTATGGCCAATTACGCCAACACAGCTAATTACGCCTCTTAATTTGGAACCTTGGTCAAGAGACGAGTTTCTTTTTTTTTCAAAAAGAATGGAATCATCGAAAAGAAATTCGTCTCTTGACCAAGGTCTTAAATTACGAAGCATAGCCAATTATGGCTAATTAACGTTATCTATGACGTCTTTATACTAAAACGTTATTTATGACGTATCAGTCACGTGATAACTCTTACCAATAAGACAACGAGCAAATTGAACGCACATCTTAGAAACGATTTTGTGTTCTTAGTTTTGTTTGAATTTATCGTCACAGAGCTACACTATTGGCGACGGGTTTAGTACTTTATTTTGTGTTCTTACGACTCAGGGAGGTCTTATGAAATAAGTGAACTTACCAAATGATGCGCCCGTTAGAGCGATCAGTACCAATATTAAGAGGTAGTAGAGGTAGGCTCTCCAGTCCGGATTAAATCCTATACAAAGTGCAAAAAAACAGGCATCAACACGGTGTCATTTCGAAAGATTGTATATTTTTACTAAAAGAAAAGATTTTAATCGTCTTACCAGTCATCCAATAGATTATGGTTACCATCAAAGCAGCGCTTATAGTTATCACTGGTGTCTAGTAGGAAAGAAAAATATGTAAAATTGGCATTTACAAAAGTAAAAACTTGTATAGAATTCTTAGAAGAAAGTACAGTTTTTCACATTTAATATATTTCACTAGTAATATTAATATACTTCTTAAGCGTATCATCAGATAGTACAAACTCTATATCTATGTAATTCCATTGTTAAGGAAATATCTTTAAAATATCATTTCAATCACACTCACCTCCGCTATGGTCTTGCAGAGGAAATAGATATCTGTCCTATACATGCCGTTCCAGTGCTCGCGCAGGAAAATAGCTTGCTCAAAGGTGAACGACTAAAACATAAACAAATGAGTATTGGTCAAACGAGTCGCCATTTCAAAAGATTCTAAATGCTGCGGTGTCACTACCTGGACGCTAACCAAGTCAGCGACTAAGTCAGTGACCAAGGCAATGTAACCGCGAAACTCCGAGCTGCTGACCCAGCTAGCGCTCAAGGCCACGAACCCATCTAGCTTTTTTTTTACCTTGGCAAAACCAAGGTCATGCTCAAATCGCTGAACAAGTTAGCGCTCAAGGTAGTGTTACCGCGGTATAATTGCTTGGCATGGCTGTATTGGTTTGCTAACTAGCGCTGACCACGGGAGACTAAAGTACGTCTTGTGGAGGTACGCAAAGCCCGAAAAGGGAGACAATAGTTGCCTGGCAGTCCTACAAATTGTAACGCGTTAGATGGTTTCCTTACAATTTCTGCAGAATAGGTAAGATCTTGAGGTGTTACCTGGAGATATTTTCATGTCCTTAAAATTGCCTGTACTAAAACCTCGTAAAAGAGATTATAGGATTCAAGGCAATTTAGATCAGGAATGAAAGGATTTTTAAAACGCTGATAAAAAAAAATTCTACGTTTATTGCACAACTCATGGGAGAGGGTTGCCATGGCCTCAAAGAGGTTGGACTTCTACCAGGTGGTCCGCAGAAGTTATTTTATTTCCCTTCTGTACCACCCTTTGAAAAACCAACCACTGGAGTGAAGAGGTTATATAGATCGTAGTAAGATGAAAGATACATTAATAATTTAAGGGGGGAATGGGCGTACTTTACCGAGGGTCTATAAACTCAAGTACCTCAATGTTAATCAATGGGAAAAACTATTTTCTCTGCCATATTTCTCCGGCTGTATTGGGTATTAAAACAAATGTTTTTTTTAAATAATAAATGTAGATGACTTGCAGGTCTCTATAATCCTTTTAAAATTGTTTCCAATACTTTTTGTAAAATTATTTATTCAAAGTTTAAAAAATAATTTGAACCAATTTAAAAAAGTGGGATTGGGATTGTCGGGACCTGTAAGTCAGCCACATTTATCACATAAAAAATCCGTTTGCAAAAATATTCAATACAGCCGGAGAAATGTGACAGAGAAAATAGTTTTTTCCCATTGAATTATCATTGAGGCACTTGAGTTTGGAGACCCCCGGTATAGCGCGCCCATTTCCCCTTAAGGTAGGCGAATATCCAAAATTCTAAAATTTTTACTATTACTTTAATCTTTTCCAATTATGGCATAGTGATTTCAAATATGATGAACAATGCTATTTAGGCATTTTTTCTTATTTAAATATAATTTATTTATTTTAAACGGTGTTTTTCTACTAAAAAAAAGAGGTTTACGCTAACAAGTCTACCACATTGAATTTTCGTCCTATAAACATGAATTAATTATGTGTTAAATTCTTCATTTTGAACTGATGCATGCAATGACCCTCTAGAGTTACATACAAACTATAAGCAAATAAGTTATTAAGAAAAATGTTATAAATTTACCACAAAAAAAAAGATTTTTTTCGATTAACTTTCACTTGGACATTTTTAAAAGAAAAACTTGTATATTTACACCAGATGTTAGAGATTCATGGCACAGATATATATTGAAATAGCATCTGTAAAAAATTTCATCTAAATTAATGTAAAACTTTTTATGGTAGAAGTGTTAGCGTAAACCCCTTTTTAACCCCTTAAGTTGTAAAACACCGTTTAAAATAAATCAATTATATTTAAATAAAAAAAAATTGCCCAAAAGACATTGTTCATTATATTTGAAATCACTATGCCAAATTTGGAAAAAAAGTAATAGTAAAATTTTTAGAATTTTGGGTATTCGCCTACCTTAAGAACTGCTCTTAAAACAAATAGTTTCATTTCTGAAGAGTTGGGGACCCACGTTGATGACCGTGTAGACGTTCTGGAAGGTGACGTTCATGAGCACCAGGAAGAGGGCGCCGTTGAAGTTCTGGATCCCGTTCTGGTCGTACTTCTGGTTCAGGTACACCAGACCCAGCAGCAGACCCATGATCTGAGGAGAGATAAGTAGGGTCAAGTGGGGTAAGTGTGATTGGGGGTAAGTGTGATAAACAGCTCTTGTAACTTTGGAAATCATTCTAAAAATCTGAAAGTTTGCAATATATATAACATTAGACCACTTATAATTAAACTAAAAAGAAATATTGACCTTATTTTTTGTTCAAAGAAAGTTTTGAGCTTTTGAATTTAAGTGCAACTGTCTTCTTTTTATCTGGGTTTCCCTATGTGGGGTAAGTGTGATAAAACAGCAATGGTTTTGAAATGCAAATTTTGTACACTTAAAATTGGAATTCAAACATATAATTTTTTTTCTACAAATGTATGCTTCTTATAATAATTCACTACCATAATTTTAGGATTTGGAACTTACTTGAAGCAGAGAACGAATTTTCTTAATGAAAAATGCAGAAACCCTATCACACTTACCCCACTTGACCCTACATCTATAATAATAAACGAAAGAGTCTGTGTGTATGTCTGTGGATCGCAAAAGACCTACTTAGACTGCTCTAAAAAAAAATCGAAATTTTTAATGTAGATTCCTTTTAATACCTACGTGTGCACCTGAGGCTTTGTTTTTTCATATTTGATTGTGATTTTTAATTAATATAGGGGAGAGTGGGGGCTATTGGGACGCAGGGCTAATGGGACAACGGCCCTAAAGCTGGGAAAAATATACTTTTTTACAAATGTTTCTACACTAAAGCATAGTAACAGTAAGACTTCACATTTTAAGAACCAAAGATCAGCCATTAAACGCATGTGGTGAAGTGGAGAGAAGAATTGTTGTTTTGGAGAATTGAAAGTTAATTAAAAGTGTACCTTGTTTTTCGCTTTTGAAGTATTGAATAAAATCTTTCTATGAATTAAACTACAGTTTTAGATAGATGAAATATCCTAGATTAAGATAGTATATGTCAAATACTGTGGTGAAGTACAAGTGCTTCTGTGTTGGGTCATTTATAAAAAACAACTCTGTGGGGTCTAATGGGACAGAGACAGTGGGGTCTAATTGGACACGAATAAACCTAGCTTTGTGTGCTTCTCTCGAAGAACCTATATAAATCTCTAATATCTTATTCAGTCAAGTTGCCAAAAACTTTTTTAAATTTTAATTTTAAACTTTTTGATTTTTTTTCATCGTATAATAAGTGAAAGTTCAATTAGCTTTATTGGTGACATATTCCACCTGCAATTTCATTAATTAGATCTGAACAGAGCTTGGTGAAGATAAATAAATTGTTGTCGGTAAATTTTGCTAGGAAGAAAGCTATTTTTTGTTCGTTTTATTGATTTCTGGAAAAGAAGGCTATGAACTGAAAATGTTCGTTAAAATTATATGAAAAAGGCGAACGATGGTAAGCTATTTGAAGATAAAGACGATTTTTAAGTCCTTGTACCGTTAAAAAGAGGACAAGTTTGGGATAAATTTTAGAAGATTCAGTTATACAAACTAAAGATTTAGTTATGAAACTATCATTTCCAGTGATTAAACAAAACTTATGGGAGCATCTTCGATTTTGAGTTTTGACTTTGATATTTCATCTTTCAATGGGAAATAATTGTTTTAAAAAATAAAATTTCATTATGTATACAAAATGTAAATGGTATTTGCTTTAAAATTTTAATTTATGGTTATTTTCTCATTCATTTCCCTTTTTTTAATATTTTATTGAGGCAACATTTAGCATGTCCCATTAGCCCTGCACCCTGTCCCATTAGCCCCCACATATGGGGGCTAATGGGACATTTACATGTTTGTTTAAAATGCTCCACAACCAAAATATGGTAATGTTTTAGCATTTGTTGACTGACTTTTTAAGTAAATGAATGTTCAGTTTATGAGCTTGTAAAAAAAGAAATTAAAATTCTTTAATTTTTGCTGAAATACAGAGGTTGAAAAAAATTTGTCCCAATAGCCCCCACCCTCCCCTAATTAGTTTTTTAAAAAAAAACGTCGTCCACGTGGGATTGCGGGACCATAACACGGGGGCTAGACGCCATCCTCAATTAGTTTGATTGATTGAGTTTGGTTGAGATATGCGCTCGCCCTAAGGCTGCTTCATCCTCTATTAGTATTTGCTTTTTTAAGTGCGCATGCGCCAACACGAATTCAATTTTGTTTTGATTTTGAGTGTATTTTCACAAGTAAGCATGCTTCTAAAAGGAAGCAATGCGAAGTTAACGTTTTCCCAGTAAGGCTGGACCATACTGCTAGATTAGAATATTGAGAAGGATATAAGTATCTGCTTAAATGTCAATAAGAAATGAGAAAGCCATCTCAGATGCATAAAAATCAGCTCTATGGTAACTTCCGAAAATGGTAACTTCCGAATTCCGAAAATGTACTGAAAGAATTCACCGCACAGTCGTTACAGGTACTATAGAAGCAATATTTTTTGGTCCGTTTGATTTCACAAGCGCCAAATTTTTAACTGTGTATAGCATCCCCACCATGACGCCGGAGGTTGCCCTTTATACTGAATTGAGGAATGGAAATAGTTTGATTTTGGTTAATAAACGTCTCACAAGAAAAAAAAAGGTAATTAATAACAAAATTGAACTCACGACGCTCTGTATTATTTGGGCTTTGGTGACCATCGGTTCTCGGATCCTTCCAATCCAGCAGCGCCACATGACGGCTCGGAACTGAGTAATCCAGGACGCCTTGTACCTAGAAAGAACAGTTTGGCGGGAAATGGAATGTGAAGATAAATGATATATTGACTGACTTTGATGCAAAACAATCAATCCGACCCATGTGTCTATTGCAATAATGATAACAAAGGGTTAGCTGTAATTTGTGTATATGTAGATGACATTCTTCTAAGGGGGTAGCCGATCCCCTTAACCGACCGTCCTAAGTCAACATCAATATTTACTCTAGGTTAGGTTTTGAATATCGTCGCACTAGAGCTACACGAGGGCCATTGGCGACGGACATCGTATTTCAGAACCACAGTCAAGTGACGAACTGAATAGACACCCCCAATGCAACCGTTAAGGGCGACATCGTACTCAGCATTACGATTTTGAAGGATGTTTAACGTGCACTCCTTTGCACGAGGTATTATTCGTCGGACATTTTTGGCTGCACGGGCCGTTTTTAGGTCGGCAGCTATTTTGGCGATGCCCGGACCCGAACCTGGAACCTTTCCCATGCTAGGCGAGTGCCTAACCGACTGGGCTCCCCAGCCCAAAATTTTCTCTAACGAAGTTATTCTCGATTGTTCACAAAAGAAACTATCCTCAGAAAAGTACGATATGGTTTAAAACCATTAGATTTCTGACAATAGTTTTATATATATAAATATCTAGCGATACTAAAACTGGCAAATTTTCGCGATTCAAAAACCTTATTTCTCCGGCGATTTTGTAATTGGAATTACTTGGTAATTCTGAAATAGGAACCGGCGTTTATATAAAATCATGGAACTGCGGTGATTTTAGAAAAGCACAACGTAGACAGCAACTCATAAAAGTATATAAAAGCGAATTTCTGATAATCATTTATTAAAAAAAACAGGATTCTTCTAAAATCTTGAAACTCCAAGCGATATCTACCATACAACACAAAATATGCACTGTTCCCAGAAACCAACTCCTGCGTGGGTATCAGATGTTGGTGTCCGTGGACTTTCGGGGCTCCTTTGTATTCTACACTCGTCACTCTCAGAAATAACACTTTCATTGTTGACGATTCATGAATCCTCAAGCCCCATTTCGTTAATTTTGAGGATTGTTTCGTCAAACTATCTCGTGACTTTTGAGTAAACGCGAATCCTCACTTTTACGATCGTGATTTGACGATTCTGTATCTTGATTTCGAGGAAACTGAATCTCATTACTGTGCTCAAATGCTCAAAAATGACGAAATATTTCTTTAGATTAGACGACATTCAAATCCTCATAAAAAATGACGATTCAAATTTCCTCACTTTGAGGAAACGAAAACTCGGAGCATTTGCAAGTAACGGAATCGTCAAAATTAAGGAAGATTTCGTCGTTTTTGAGCATTCATTTTTTAAAGTGTACAAGTTTTTCTATTTAAAAGGAAAAGTCTCCATTATCCGTCCTAATTCCGGCCCCAAATTAGACCAGATAATCGAAGCTCTACTGTATTTCCATTTCTAATGGGTCTGCTGTTGATCACTAGTCATCTGCTGATTTTGGCCACCCCAAGTAATTAGAGTTATTTCATATTGGCGACACCATACTTTGCTGAGTTGACTTTAAACCCTTTCAGTCCCAATGACAATTGGGCATCATCATTTTAGAATTTTTTTCTGATTGTCTATAGCTATTTATGACATCAAAAAGCATATCATTCGATTCTTCAAACTTTTTTCTATTAGAAAATATTTGTTATTAATCCCAATTGATGTCAGCCCCATTATTTTCTTTAAAAAAATATAATCAGGAACATCATGATGCCAAATAGTATCACTGGAACTAATAGGGTTAATAAACGTCGCCCTGGGGCTATTGGCAACGGGCGTCATAACTTAAAAAACCCAAAGTCAAGTAACGAACCGACACCTGATTAGGCACCCAAAACAACTTGGTATTTTAAGGGCAACTTCGTACGAGGCATTAAGCATATTTATGCGTATATTCCTTTTACACGGTGTGTTATTCGTGGTACTTTTTGGCTACACATAAACCGTTTATACTTCAGTTATTATATTGGCAATGCTTGGACCCAATCCTAGGACCTTTTGCATGCTATCCAAGCGTCCTAGCGACTGGGCTCCCCAGCCCACTTAGTGTGAGGACAAATTATTATTGGATACTCCTGGTTTCTTTCACATGCAACATAATTACATGATAGGCATGATTCGGCATCCTACAAATCAATCGACTCCTACTGGTAAAACTTGGGGCAAAATACGCTACCTCTGTGCCAGCAAAATTTCTCAAAATAAATATGTGTAAAAGTATAGCTACAATAACATGTTTATGGCACTTTACAATAACATGTTTATGGCAGTTTATAATAACATGGCACTTTACAATAACATGTTTATGGTAGATTATAATAAAATGGCACTTTACAATAACATGTTTATGTCACTTTAAATCTATATGGACGAACTTATATTGAGGGGAAATAATGTAACATACCTGGAAGTCGGCCTCGCGTTTGCATTCTAAAAGAAAACAAAATATTTATGAATGTGGATGATTTATTGGCACTTCTTTAACAAATATGAAACATTTTATGTTGCAATCAAGTAAGTTTAAATTCAATATTGACTCGAAATTAAAGTTCTTGACATTTTATCTGATTTTCCGAAGTAAAAATGCTATATAGCCTATACCTATAAATTCTATAAATGTGAGGGTCAAGGCTAAGCGATTTTTTAAATTTAAGCTAACAAATATTTCCTAATTACTTTATTTTGATTATATTCGATACATCAAATGATTTTATCTTCGGGGTATTATTTTAAATTTTCCAGAACATAAAAATAGTTGATAATTTCTTCGTTAGGGGATATTAAAAGTATAAATACTTCTGCAAATTGAACATTAAATAATATATGCTAACTATAGGTGATTCATTAATTCCCAAACATCCCATTATTCTTAGGAAATAAGTCTATTAACCCTCTACAGACAGGTAAACTATAGCATTTGTACTACAAATATATTTTTCAATTCAATTGCTTCTGTTTCCATTTGGCGTACGTCAAATATTGTAGATTTTTGTGAGACGTGGGGTGGGGGAATTACCGTCGCTATAATTAGAGCAGATATTAGGGCATCGCTACTGGGGCAACACGGTAAGTCACTCGAGGAAAAAGTTTATTTCAACTTTTACATTTTTACTTCTTTTTGTTGAAGTCATGTTTTCTTCCTTTTAAGGGTATTCTGTGGTACATCACAGTTCCCTATACGATTCAAATTTAAAAACTTTGGCCTCTGTTTTTGAATAAATGGTACGATATGTACTCACGAAATCGTTCCAAAAAAAGTTATTGTGCCATTAAAATAATTAAAAAGTATAATTTTTTAAACAAAATTTTAGTATTTATTCATAAACTACAGATGGAAGCACTAACAGCATATAAACATCGAAACAAAAAAAATGTTTTTTTTTTAATTTATGACTAACTAATATCTTTAACATTATACTTATTCATTATTTTAATGGAAAAAAAACTTTCTTCTATATTTTTTGGCATGTTTTCGTGAATACATGTCCTATACTTTATCTAAAAACAGGGGCCAAAGTTTCCAATTTGGAATTGTAAAGATCTGTTACCTTACAAGACCCTTAATAAACGCAATAAAATCTTAACCTTAATTATTTGAACAAGCATGATTGAATTATTAGTTGGATACCCTAGTAAGGCAATATTTACATGCAAATTGATCTGAATACAATTTAACCAAAATACACTTTTCATTCGGACAAAATTGCCAAAATTTCTATAAATAATGGAACTCTTTACATGCGCGGAAGGATCTTCTTCATAGCATGTTTCTATTTCCCAACTTTGGTTGGCAAGGAGGAAATCCTGATGACAAAGTTTTTTGCTGTTGTCTGTTGCGTGGTGTGCCAGCCAAAAATTAAAAATTTGAGGAAATGACGGAAGGCGAGAGTTGTTTTACGCTTGCCGAGGAAGAAATGCTAATTTATTTCGTGAGAAATCTCTCTCTCACGAAGAACCAAAATTTTCCATTTTTGACATGCAAAGACGAAAACCAAAACAACAGCAGAGTTCAGTTGAGTGAGTTCGCTAGGTTTCCAGTTTCGTGTCGACGTAACGTTCCGTTGAAGCGGTGACCGGTAGAGTGACGTCATCCACGTGTAATAGCGGTCGCACATTTCTGGCGACAGAGTCCGAGGAAACCAAGGCTTTAGGTTGGCAAGGAGTGTAGATTACACAAATACTTACGTGAAACGATGGCGTCGTAGAAACGGTACGTTCAACTCGAGACTGTGATTCTTTTTCGAATAACCTGCAGATTTCCTGAAAGTTTTCAAGTAAAGTGAATTTCAGAATTTGAGTAAAAAAATCTTTTTATTTTTTTAAACTCGTAAAGAAGATTCTTTGATAAGTAATGGTCAAAAGTTCTTTTTTGATTTTGCATTTAATCAGCATTTACATTTTCTAATAATTTTTTTTGGTACTTTTCAATTTCCATGAATGTATTAATTTCATTTAATTGATCCATATGTTCCGTAATTTTTTAGATTTAATTTAATCCATATTTAGCCTTGATCTAAGAACAACCACCTGCTAGGTTGCCGCTCTTGTCCAATTTCCAATTATACAATCTCGACGTAGCCAAAAACCAGACATTATAAAACATTTGTGTCTACTTCTCTAATTTTTTTGGTAAATTTTTGGTCTAATTTTTTAAATGGTTGTGTACCATTAAATAGTTGAACTTAGCGCGAGAAAAACAATAAATTACGTATTACAATAATACATCAATTTATTTATTGGTTTGTCGGGACCACAGAGATCATAGTTAAAGTATTAGAGTGGATTATTACACTCTCAGAAATAACACTTTCAGTTTTGACGATTCATGAATCCTCAAGTCTCATATCGTTAATTTTGAGGATTTTTTCGTCAAACTATCACGTGACTTTTGAGTAAACGCGAATCCCCACTTTTAAGATCGTGATTTGACGATTCTGTATCTTGATTTTGAGGAAACTGAATCTTATTGTTGTACTCACATGCTCAAAAATGACGAAATATTTCTTTAGATTAGACGACATTCAAATCCTCATAAAAATGACGATTCAAATTTCCTCACTTTAAGGAAACGAAAACTCGGAGCATTTGCCAGTAAACGAATCGTCAAAATTAAGGAAAATGAGCATTCATTTTTTAGAGTGTACGTGACCTCCAATGCTAGCAACAATTTGGAAGGTTATGGGATCAGTGTTGCCAACACTTTAAAGATAAAATTGCTGCAAAAAAATAACATTTAATTCTAAAATTTTAAGAAGTTCCATAAAAATACTAGTTGCATTTTGGAATATCTTTAGGGACTTTAAAGAATTTGAAACGCTTTTCTAGTATTTTTATAATATTTATTTGTAATTTCAGAAATAAATTTTATTTTTTCGTGGCATTCTGTTTCTTAATGTGATTTAAACACTGGCAACTAGCTGGCTGCCATATTAAGAAAATAAATGAATACTCGGAAAAATAAAAATAATAATTCTAAAAAATTACAAAATAAATATTATAGAAATACTAGAAAAGCGTTTCAAGTCCTTTTAAAGTCCCTCCAAATATTTCAAAATGCAGCTGGTATTATTTTATTATTTCTATTAAATTTTAGAATTAAATCTTATTTTTTAGCAGCACTTTTATCTTTAAAGTGTCGGCAACCACTGATCCCATAACCTTCCAAATTTACAATATGGCGGAATCCATGCTCGTCTCGTCGTTAGCATTGGAGGTCACTTGAACCTCCACTCTAATACTTTAACTATGATCTCTATGGTCGGGACTATGTGAAGAACGCTCCATTAATACATACAGCGACTTTCTGTTTAGATTCTGCCTCTTTTCCTGGAACAATTGCCAGATTGTGAATGTAAAAGTCAGCCGGATTGTAGTTCATTGGACATTTCAATCCTGCCCTGGATAAAAAAAAATGGAATATTTTAGGCACTGATCGTGCCTTGAAAAAGCAAAAAGTTATAAAAAGGTACCGAAATAGCTTACGTTGCGACAGACGGACATAACGTATGAAGATTAGGGTAGACTAACCAGTGAATGAACGTTTAACACTTCGGATGCTGAGGACGCGCCAGCGCGTCCTGCTTTTCCGATTCATCGATAACAGCACATTCTGATAAAATTCATAGTACTATTTCGCCAACCGTTCTTAAGAGTTCAAGTTCGTTTGTAAACTTTATAAACGTGATGGTCTAGTGGTTACACAAACTACATGATCTAGCTCTTTCATCTACCCTTTTGAATGATATTTAATTGACACTTAGTAATTCCAGATATGACTGATAAATTTTCGTTCATAGATTTTAAAGCTTATGCAGTATTTGCGTAATTTGTCACCTATTTGAATTACGTTTACCCCGGAGCAGGCGCGGGCTATTGACGACACATTTTGATGGTGATTATTTTTAAGGGGTATCTCTGCAGTAGATAAATTCAGAAGTTGATCGAGTGAATTTCTAACCGAGTCTAAACGTTTGGAGAACTTTGAAAATTACAAGTAACTTAAGAATAATAGTTGTAAAAAAAGTCCTTGAGTATGTTACGCGCGCCCGTTCCCTGGTTCACCTCAAGCAAATTTAAGATTATTTGATGATCAATTTGTGGATATAGAAAGTAGAATATTAGATTTTCCACTTTTGCAATCGATCCCACTGTGCTCAGAATAATACTTGAGGATTTCAAAGAGTACATTCAATTTCAAATTACGAGGAAATTAAATCTTTCGGTTCAAGTAAAGGGCGACCAGACATACTGCATTTTGCAGTGCTGTTTAGTTTTTTTATTGAACTATCTAGCTATTAAAAATTGCAAATAGTCTGTTTTATTTTTGTAATTTTTTCAAACAAAAACAAAGCAAAAAATGAGAATTACTAATAATTTCATAGCAAGTTAATCACTGAAACAAATCTGGTTATTGGCTTTCAATTCAATGATTAGTGAAAGTTGCTGAGTTATTCGATTGGAAATGGCCAGGATCATTTCCTCGTATTTTTACGACTACCTGTCGTGTAGCTTCAGTTAGCGACGTCAATTCAACCTAACCTTTTAATTTTACGACCTCGAACTAAGATTTTTACTTTTTTGAAAATGAAGAACAGATAGTTCATTTTTATTGTAACGAACAGGTTTAAAAAATAAGATGATCTTCTACTTCACATCATCCTCTATCGATGCCAAATTTTTAATCTATATCTCCGCAGTCAACGTGTTAAGACGTCATGTTCAGTGAATGAACACCAGGATATAATGACCATGACAGCCAACCATATGTCAGATAGCTTCTTACTAGATGGGAGGAAAACAGTGTTGCCAATCCATATAGTGAAATGATTTTCAATCCTTATTTTTTAAATTATATATACTAAATGTTCATTCACTGGGGCCTGTTCACTCACTGGTCAGTCTACCCTATATTACTCTCTGACATCTACGTATTTAAAAAGGAAACGAGTTTTTAAGATAGGGATGGCAGAAAATGAGTTAGAAATTTGGTGAAGAACAGGCAGGTAAGCTAAAAGTCCTTCGATCTCGCATATTTTAAACATTAGATGAATTTTGAAAATCGCAATCTTGGAAGAGGTGAAAAGAGGTTGTGGAGGTACACTGCCGTGGGCAAGTAAAACTGCAGTAACTTCCATAATAACTTGGACCATTGTTGCAAGTACTCAATCACCTTAGAAGGGTTCAGTACCCCCAAATCGGTGAAAAAATCAAAAAAGGAATTATTGGCTTAAAATACTATTACAACCTTTATTAATAATGTCAGAAAGCATCAAGACGATTGGAAAAATATTTTTGACATTTATTACGAGGAAGCAAGAATCCTTCGTAAGGAAATGGGTTAACAATAAAAACTTTAAACGCGTTTTTCTCAGAACTTAATATTTTGAACTTCGATGTACCTTTTCTCAAAAATTATGCTATGTTTTCTCGTAAACTTTTTTTATATGATGTAATACATAGTATATATTAATCTGAGGTTATAAATTTTAATAAAACTAAAGTGAACAAAAAATTATGGGGCAAAAAAGTGAAAAATATTATGATTTTTTGGGTACTTTAAAACTTATTTTAATTAAAAAAATCCAACAGTTATTTAAAAAAAAACTATTAACCTCAGATTAATATATAAGGTTGGTATAACACAAATTTTTTTTTAAGATGATCTGATCAGTAGTTATTGTGAAAAGGTACAGCTGTGGAAATAAAAAAGTACCCACTTGAGGTTATTTCATCCGTAAGTCACCCTATAGAATCGGACCTTTTTGAGATTGTGTACAATTAACATTCTGAGTTAAATGCACGATACAAAATTTGCATAAGGGGCCGTCTTCATATTAAAAATATTACGATCTTTGAAATTTCCAATAGCAACACCCAATTTTAATAACTTAGATATGTTAAGCACTCTTGAAAACCCTTAAATCTAAGTTTTTGTTACATTTGGATGAATATTTGACGAGTTATTCAATCGAATCACTTGTGGACCTTTTGGGGACCATTTCTAAAATGACAAGCAAGCATGCATGCAAAGCCGTCTTTATTTATCAATTACACACGTCATCTTATACACAGTCCCCTAAAGGGTAATTAAAAAGTATTTTGTGATTTACTCAGCAAATTATGAATAAAATTTTTTACAAATTGGGATTTCGCTTAAACTTCTTGTCTTAAATTTATTTCTTTAAAAATATTAAGGGGTTTCTATTCATAATTTTTAAAAAAATTAATATAATAATTATTTAAAAATATAAAAATTGTTTTAAATACCCCAATATTGAATGCATTTTGTTTGGGTTATTATAATTTCTTTTCAGTAAAAAATTCGTTTCATTATCTTAATTATTTATAGATCGGGATAGTTTTTTATGTTCAACTCATTGAACATTATGAGACCTAAACTTTGCACGTCTCTAACTCCTCTAATAATGCTTAAAAACTAACAAAATTTGGCATTTCGTATTAACATAGGTCAGAGATTTGAAATATGGATTCAAAAAGGGGTGTTGCTATTGGAAATTCCAAAGATCGTAATATTTTTAATATGAAGACGGCCCCTTATTCAAATTTTGTATCGTGCAATTAACTCAGAATGTTAATTGTACACAATCTCAAAAAGGTCCGATTCTATAGGGTGACTTACGGATGAAATAACCTCAAGTGGGTACTTTTTTATTTCCACAGCTGTACATTGCAATTGGCCAATTTAACATTACCGATATACAACATACTGAACCCCCTTAAGAAAACATACAGGAAAAAATTATTTCGCATCAAAAATGGTACAACTCATTGTTGCGATTAATACAGTTTACCTGCCCACGGCGGTGCAAGACATATTGCATAATGTATTTATAGTTAAAAAAAATTACGAATATGCTAAATGAATTGTACGTGGTTTAGAGAGACAAAAAGACAAATCACACATACAAAAGAGACATTTATTTGACAGTTAAAGTACATTGTATGAAGGCAAAGCAAGGTTTAAAAATAAAGTACAAACATGAATGCAACAGATACAAAAAGTTTTCAATCATGAAATATCAAAAACAATTACGTACGTTTCTGCTCTTCTCCCGTATATTTTAATCTAATAACTAAAAATTAATTGAAAATTTATGCATCTAAAATTTAAAAGATATATTTATGCGCACAAAAAAAAAACATTCATTCATGACGTGTTGATATACCGTTCACTTCCTACCCATTAAATGCAGCGTGACCGTAAAAGAATGTCCGAGTTTTAATGGTATATTACAGGAGTTTATTTTATACTAAGTATAACAAATCAAACATGAAATTGAAGTAAATCTAACCTAGTTTTTCCTATAAGGATTCAATGTGTGCGCCATTAGTGATACGGCACACATCCAAACAAAAATGCAATTCTTCCTGTACTGTCTGCAGCAAGTCCGGAGTAATGAAAGCAACAACATGTGCAACTGTGAAAACGATGTAGTGGTACAAGCGCATGAATTTATCTGAAATTGTTGGAGTTATTCTCTATTCGTCACCTTCAAACACAACTGTCGAACGGTTACAGCTGATACGATTGCAATTTGAAACTCGGACATTCTTTTACGGACACCCTGTATTTTAAAGTCAAAAAGGAATTGCCAATAAACTGTTCTTTGGGGTCAAGTTGGGTTTTGATAAGCGTAATATAGTAGTTCTAATTTATTTTATCTACAAATATTGTGAGATAAAATATAGATTATTTTGTGTATTTCAAATCAAGTACTACTTGATTTAGTTTTTAAAAAACTTTGAACAAAAAATGGGGTAAAATTCTGGGAACTCAGAGAATTTATTTAGATAATTGAGAAAGAAACCAATCTCATTGTTTTATTAATTCGTAAGTTTAGGGGGTGGTAAAACTGTTTGTTAGTGTTTAAGTGTAAACTAAAGAAGTGTTCAAGTGTAAAGGTGTGTTTATTAGTGCAAAGGAAATTATAAATTAAGTATCAAAACTACAGTAAAACCCATTTTAAGTTTGCAGTATAGAAATGTTCTACGAGGAAAAGGGTAAATAGTTCTCATTTTCGAGTGCAAGAATCGAATAAAACAAGTTGTTTCACATTCAATAAACCAATTTATTCGTTATTTCAAGACATATTTTTATTATTTATTAGTTTTTCCTTCAGTTTGAGTGAAATATTAATTATTTTTTTTCCTTCGATTTTGACGTAATAGGGCGTACGAATATCAAGTCGGACTTATTGCAGAGGAACGACCAATCAGAGCAGGCAAATTTCGGCACCTTTGCTTGTTTACTCCGTTTCTTCCACATAGAACATTTCAATGCTGCAAACTTAATGTGAGTTTTACTGTAGCCTAAAACCTTTTGTGATACCTGGTTTGTTTCCATACACTTGACACCTACCTTTCGAAGAACTCCAGGGCCTTGCTGGCTAGCCCCTGGTACGCAATCCTTCCTTCAGCCAGCAACAGCAGGTTATCGAACAGTTCGAATGTTTCCGAGGAGGGCTGGTGGATGGTGCAGACGATAGTCCGTCCGCCCTCCGCCATGTCTCGCAACACCTGCACCACGTTCTGGGACATGAACGAGTCAAGTCCAGAGGTGGGCTCGTCGCAGAACATCAGGGCTGGGTTGGTCAGAACCTGGAAAGTAGTAGAGTAGGAAATTATTCCAGGGCCTAGGTTAGGTTATGAAATATCGTTGCACTAGAGCTACACGAGGGCTAATTGGCGACGGGCGTCGTATTTTAGAACCAGTCAGGTGACGAGCCGACACCTGAATAGGCAAGATTCATGAATCCTCAAGCCTCATTTCGTTAACTTTGAGGATTGTTTCGTCAAACTATCACGTGACTTTTAAGTAAACGCGATTCCTCACTTTTACGATCGTGATTTGATGATTCTGTATCTTGATTTTGAGGAAACTGAATCTCATTGTTGTACTCAAATGCTTAAAAAAGACGAAATATTTCTTTAGATTAGACAACATTCAAATCCTCATAAGAATGACCATTCAAATTTCCACACTTTGAGGAAACGAAAACTCAGAGCATTTTCCAGTAAACGGATCTTCAAAATTAAGGAAAATTCGTCGTTTTCGAGCAGTAATTTTTTAGAGTGCACAAAGGTTATTGCGACAAGTTGCAATAGTTTACTACCCAAAAGTGCTTTCATTTATTTCGTAATGGTGGTGGTTGCCATCTTTCTTATATGTTTTTCGATTGGTTGAAGGGTACTTTGATCGGGCTTTTATAGAGCCAGATGTTGTCAAGTTAATAAAAATTCAAAGAATGAAATGGGCTGGTCACATCATGTAAAATGAACAGAGAGCGTTCGGCAAATATAATCTTTTTGGCTCAGCCCATCGGATCAAGGCCCAGAGGTCGACCAAAGCTGAGATGGGCCGATTGCGTGGAAAGAGACTCCATAGCAGCAAATAATCGGCCAAAACATCCAGCAAATCCAGCAATCCAATAATCCTCCAAAGCATCGGCCAAACGGCCAAAACATCCAGCCGACGCGTCGGAAAGGAATTGGCGATGTCCATCGCAGCGGCTGCGTTTCGACCTTGACAAGCGACCATTTGCCAATCATGTGCAACCACTTACGGACGCATTTTGGTAGTCGGCAAGAGATCGAAAATGGCAATCGGCAGCACATGGGGCCGATGTACAAAACACGACCTTTTGCCAATCTTCGGCGACTAGTTACCGCCCTTTTTACTACCCCAATAGTCGGTTATCGATCGATTTAATCTCACAAATCGACTGGTTTTTGTAGACGTCGGAGTGACAAGTTGGCTCGACGTCTTCCCGATCTCGTAAAAAAACTTCCGATCACTTGCCGACGAAATCGATGATTGGCCAACCATTCGCCGATTAGGCTTGCTGCCTTGACTTATCAGTGTTAAAGGTCTCAAACTGGAAGACCACTGCCAGGCAGAGGCAGGCCTGGAGGAAATTGATTGAGAAGGCCAGGGCCCACCCGAGACTGTCGTGCCATTGAGGAAGGAAGGAGGAAGGGTACTCCCTCTCTCGGGGAGAGATTCAAAAGACTGACGCATATTGATAAATCAAACGTCCAGCCTCTTCATCTCTGCCCTGAGAGCGAAAGACCACAGGTTAGTTCCACATGAAGATCCGATAAATATCTTTACCATTTAGGCAATACTTTATTCCAAATGCTTCAGTTTCAGATTCTTTTATTCTCACTGGAGACATCCTCTTAAAAGCAACACTGACGGCCTGTCCGTGGCCGAGTGGTGAGGCAATCGCCTCTGGATTCAGCTTCTCAGGAGTGCGGGGGTTCGAATCCCACTAACTGCCAGTCATCCTATAAATCGGATATCTGTACTGGGAAAGAGTAGAAAAATCCAACTCGTGACGGATGGGCCCGAGTACACTGGGACAGATGTGCTCGTTAAATCTGTGGAGTCCAAAGTCCCGACGGCGTCAGCGTACGATGCCGCTCGAAGTTCCGTTGGGTGCCCGCTCAGGTGTCGACCTCGTCACTTTACCAGGGTTCTAAATTACGAGGCGTTATTGGCTGTGTCAAAGCTCCTAAAGGAGGCTAGAAATAGGCAGCCGGAATCCATTACATTACATAGCAGGACTGACTTTTGGGCAACACAATAGTATCCGTCTTAAGCTGAAAATTTTCGGAGGTTCATACTGTGAAAGTTTTATTTTGTTTATAATCCAACTGGATTTACTCTACAGTTCCTTTGACGCACTTTTAAGTGCTGTAAGTTCATTAATTTGCACTAGTAGTTTTTCTTGCTCACTTTTTAATCATGTTGAAAACTTACATTTCCTGCATCGACTCATTACTATTAAAAACCCGAAAATCCAATAAAAAAAATTTAATATACCAACTACAGCCAAAAACACAACAAGGGTAATCCCATAATTAAAATTTTTTTCCTAATTCAAAAGACATTTTTAATTTACAAATACAAATACAAAAATTGTCGATCAACAACAGGCCAGGGGCCCAGCAAGGTTGGTCCAAAATATATTTAATTCCTTATTCGTTTCCAATAGTTATCGAGATTATTCTTAAAATCTTCTACTTTCTTCGAATACACAACATGTTCTGGTAAAGCATTCCACTCATTGACGACTCGATTGCAAAAATAATGTTTTCTTACCTCCCTTCTAAAGTATGATTTATTCGTTTTCTGACCATTGTCCACTTCTTTCAGATTGAAAACGTGTTTGTCATTAGTTACACTCAATGGTATAGCTGTGGAAATAAAAAAGTACCCACTTGAGGTTATTTCATCCGTTAGTCACCCTATAGAATCGGACCTTTTTGAGATTGTGTACAATTAACATTCTAAGTTAATTGCACGATACAAAATTTGCATAAGGGGCCGTCTTCATATTAAAAATATTACGATCTTTGAAATTTCAAATAGCAACACCCACTTTTAATAACTTAGAAATGTTAAGCACTCTTGAAAACCCTTAAATCTAAGTTTTTGTTACATTTGGATGAATATTTGACGAGTTATTCAATCGAATCACTTGTGGACCTTTTGGGGACCATCTCTAAAATGACAAGCAAGCATGCATGCAAAGCCGTCTTTATTTATCAATTACACACGTAATCTTATACACAGTCCCCTAAAGGGTAATTAAAAAGTATTTTGTGATTTACTCAGCAAATTATGAATAAAAAATTTTAAAATTTGGGATTTCGCTTAAACTTCTTGTCTTAAATTTATTTCTTTAAAAATATTAAGGGGTATCCATTCATATTTTTTTTAAAAATTACTATAATTATTTAAAAATATAAAAATTGTTTTAAATACCCCAATACTGAATGCATTTTGTTTGGGTTATTATATTTTCTTTTCGGTAAAAAATTCGTTTCATTATCTTAATTATTTATAGATCGGGATAGTTTTTTATGTGCAACTCATTTAACATTATAGGACCTAAACTTGGCACGTCTCTAACTCCTCTAATAATGCTTAAAAACTAACAAAATTTGGCATGTCGTATTAACATAGGTCATAGATTTGAAATATGGATTCAAAAAGGGGTGTTGCTATTGGAAATTTTAAAGTTAGTAACATTTTTAATATGAAGATGGTCCCTTATGCAAATTTTGTGTCATGCAATTAACTCAGAATGTTAATTGTTCACAATGTCAAAAAGGTCCGATTCTATAGGATGAATAACGGCCAAAATAACCACTAGTGGGTACTTTTTTATTTCCACATTTGTACATTAATTGTATTATAGTGCTTTCTTATCTCTAGACTCAAATGTGATTTGTTAAATTAGACAAATTTAAAGGAATTGTATGGTTTTTGGGATCCTTTTAAATGCGTTGTAGGACATTTAAAATTAAACACAATTCTTTTAATTAGCTTTTTGATGCGTAATTTCCTTTATCACCTAGTTGAATATTTGAGATTTCGCTATTTTCTAAAATAATCTATGAAAATAATGGTGGACCATACCTCTGAAGCAAATGCCAGTCGCTTCGCCTCTCCCCCAGATATACCCTTGAGACTGCCAGCGGTGCCGATCAGGGTGTCACGACATTTCGTCAATCCTAACTGAAAATATATAAATAAAAATAAAAGTTATTGCATTAACATCGTTTATCCGTCCCTCTTTTATCCGGAAACTAGCTGTTATACCCGACGTTGCACGGGTAGAGGTGAAAAAGTAATTTTATAGTCAATTTTACTATTTTTTCTTTCATTTGAGTTACATAAGATATGAAGATTACCCAGTAATTTTTTCCATTTAATTACCCATCTTGGATATAGTAATAATTAATATTAATTTCAAAAATACCTTTGATAAGAAGCTCAAATTAAAGAGAATACATATTTAAGTAATAAAAATAATGAGTAAGAATTAAAAATAAGCTACTCCAGCAAACAGCAAACGATTTGCATTTTTTTAATAAGTTTATTTGCTTTTTAATAAGCTTATGTTGCTGATAAAGTTCGTTATTAAAGTACAAAATCCCGCTACTTATATTACATTAAAAATTCAAAATTTAAAAAATGCTATAAAATTAACGGATAATGTCGTAGTAATTTCCCGAATAAACACATTTTAGCTCATTTGGCGTGTTTGAAAAATTTGGCGAGGAAAATATATAGCTACCATTACACCCATTCAGCTCTAGCGCAAAGACCATCGCACAACCAACCAGCTATTTAAAAATCATGTATACACAATAAAATAATAGAATGGAGACTGGTAGGATTACGTAACTTGAAACATATCCAACTATTTTTTCAAATTATTAATTTTGTTTCTGAAGGCAATGAACAAATATTAAAGAAATTAAACATTTTCAATTTCAATTGTTTTCTAAAAAGTTTTATTTAAATTTTTCTGCCTGATGGCATCACGAAAGAGAAAAAATGATCGGATTTGAGCGGAAGTGGTGTATTTTTTCCTTTAAAACGTTCGAAAACGATAGAAGGAATGGTCCGATTCGAAAAATTCTTAGCCTATGCTTGTTCTGGAGATGAGATGAATTTTTGTGCCAAATTTCGTGACAATCTGTTGCGTGGTTCTTTTTGCGTCCTATACAGACAAACAAACAGAAGTCGCCTTTTATGTATATAGATAACCGTTAATCGATTGTCTCAAAGACAACATACACTCTCAGAAATGAATTCTCAAAAATGACGAAATTTTCCTTAATTTTGGCGATGCCGTTTACTGGCAAATGCTCCGAGTTTTTCTTTCCTCAAAGTTAGGAAATTTGATTCGTCATTTTTATGAGGATTCGAATTTCATCTAATCTCAGGAAATATTTCGTCATTTTTGAGCATTTGAATAGAAATGAGATTCAGTTCCCTCAAAATCAAGATACAGAATCGTCAAATCAAGATCGTTAAAGTGAGGGTTCGCGTTTACTCACAAGTCACGTAATAGTTTGACGAAATAATCCTCAAAATTAACGAAATGAGGCTTGAGGATTAATGAATTTTTAAAAATGAAAGTGTTATTTCTGAGAGTGTAAAAAAAAATCTTTAATAAAGTCATTTTGGACTATGGCAGATTTTATGTCCGCGGACTTCCGGCGCTACTCTATACCCCATTAAGTTTTATTATTTAAAATGAAAATTCTCTATTATTCGGAATTTTATTTTTGTCGGACCTACCTCTGGTCCGAATTAGATGGGATTATCGAGGTTTTGCTGTATTCAATTTCTACTGTAATGAGTATAATTTTAATACTCAACTGTTATGGTGATTTTACAGTGTTTAAGCTTTTATGCTCATGTAGTTTGGCGTCAGTAGATGTTTCCAGTGACGTATTTTTCGGCACATCTCAAATTTGTTTTGGTGAACTTAAACATTTATTGAATTTTTTCATTAGATACTCAGAATCTGCAACTCTTAATCTACCAGGGAAAAAATGCTTTTAGCTTTTCAAGCCACATGTCCAAGCGTTTTACTCCATGGTTTAGTTTTTTTTTAGAAATGAAAATGGTACATTTAAAGTAATGATTAATCTTAAAATCAAACAAAAGCTCATTTAAATAAATTACAAATTCTGGGTGGTCATGATAGTTAATTTGAATCACTAATTCAGGCTAAAAATTTTAAGAACATCGAAACAATTGAATCTGTGAGTGCAGAAACCACTTCGGTCAAAAAAATCCGAAAACTCGTTTTCAATGAAAATAAGCGTAGAAATTCAAGATGCGTGTTGGGTGCAAAAACTACGTTTAACGTCAGTCTGTTGAGTAGTTCCGTAAATACATGACGTTTGTTTCGAGTGTTGAGTGCAGAAATAGAAGAGGAGTTATTACGTTTTTTCTACCTCCTGAAATTTTTTAAATTTGTGACTGAAGTTGTTTCTGCACTTACCGATTCAATTGTATCAGAAAAACTTTTTAAACAATGACGCATGATTGTTGCAGCATCTTCTCTTATTTCGCTATCTATAATACAAATACCCAAACATTAGGTGATAATAGTTTCAGTAAAAGCATTTGTACTCGATACGTGTAAAAAAACTCACTTGCAGAAGATTAAGTAGAAAACTACTTGAGATACTTTTGAGATAATATTGTTTAGTAGCGTGAAGATTAATTTTATGGCGATGATGCAATAATAAGGTACTAAATTTCAGAAAACATGAGATTTGGAGGGAAAATATTTGTTTATTGAGATTTAATTCACTAACCTCTACTATTACTTGATCGACTCTTTTCATCTTTTCGGAATAGCTTATGTGCTTATCCATGCGCACCATTGCCTGAAAGAGAGCTTTCATTTAGTTAACAGGAATACAGTTAGTGGTATAAAGAATTCAAATTCTTAAATTAGCTCACGTGTGTTGTAAAAATTCGCTTTAATCTTGTTGGTAATTAGTATATTATGGCTTTCGAAATGTTAATGCTGGTTAACCCCCGTCTCTGTAATGAATGTGTGAGAGAAGTTTTAAACATTTTGACCAATTGTTGCAAAACAGTCAGAAGTGTCATCCAAATACTTACAAATTGAACAGCTCTTTGACCAATTACAATTGAAGAGTCTAGTGGTAAAACGTGTTAATTAACTAAAAGATGAAAATGATCTTTACTGTTTTCAGTTTGGATTCAGATCTGTTGAAACGATACTTGCAAACCGTAAAAAAATGAACTAAATTTAAACTTTATGAAAAAAGGGAAACTTTTTATCGTTAAAGAAGTTAGTAATATAATTGGGCAAGTTAGTCATATAGTTATCAATTTTTTTTCTTTCAAAAATGTCACTTAGTGTGTTCTTACATTAAGCTCTTTAATTGTATAATGCACTGTTTAAAAATTGCGAAAGTGAAATTAATATTTTTACACGTTGACCGTAATTAGCCATATAGTCCGTGGATATACCTATCACGCCATTATCAGTAAATGTATTCAATTTAGTAAGAATTTATAATTACCACACACAAATTCTCCAAGAGTATACCACTGAATTATATCCAACAAATTTTAAAAACTCCTTTTTTGATTCCACATTTAATATCTAATATGCATAACCTTAAAATTGTAACAATTTTTCTATTTTCATAACAAAGTGGATACTACGTGTTCAAAGTCTGAGATGTGACTTTAGGAATTTATGAATGTATGGTTTTATAAATGTTCTTTTCAGGGCCGGATTTCTAAATAGGCTAAGTAGGCCATAGCCTAGAGCGGCCAATTTTTGAGGGCGGCAAATTTTACATTAGTTTTCAGAAAATTAAAATGTCTGCTTTTCAATTTCTATATTTTCTAATTAAATTGTATTTCAAATAAACATATTTTACCTCTTTATATTCGTTGTTATAATTTTAAACAGCACATACCACCCTATTTTGCAACTAACCAGCTACGTATATCCGCTTTTCCCGAAGTGAGAGAATACTGTGACGGTAAATTGATCGTAGCCTTCAGCATGTATAACATGTATAGCATATCTTTAAATCCGGCTCTGGTTCGTTCTTTTGATGCCATTCATTTATA
Source organism: Hylyphantes graminicola (assembly GCA_023701765.1). Taxonomy (NCBI): domain Eukaryota; kingdom Metazoa; phylum Arthropoda; class Arachnida; order Araneae; family Linyphiidae; genus Hylyphantes; species Hylyphantes graminicola. The sequence goes on along the minus strand of CM043114.1, from coordinate 69,001,554 downwards.
TTAAGCTACTTTCAAAATCCCCAATTTTAGACATCTAATTTCGAATTGAATTGAAGATGCTTCTAGACTTCCAAGACATATAGAATAGATTACTTAGCATGACTTTACCTAGAAATTCGAAACATTTCGCACGTATTGCTTGGCATAACCTTACTTTAAAAATTAAAGATTTCGCATGGATTACACTCTTAAAACAAAGGAGTGAAATCCACTCCTGTAGGAAAAGTGCATTTTCGACACTGGAAAGGAGTGAATATTAACTCAGACTGAGTAAAAATCACTCGTTTGGAGTGATCTAGTCGCTGATTCAACACACAAAGGATCCACTCCTGTAGGAGAAGTGCATATTCGACATTGGAGAAGTGAAAATTAACTCAGACTGAGTTAAAATCGCTCGTTTGTTTAAAGAGTGTATTTGACATGACCTTACCTGAAACGTGAGATGTTCAATAACCTTCAGCGTCCCTATGAAGAGATCATCTTGTTGGACGTATGCTGACTGGTTGACGATGGACTCCCCTACATTCTGTCCGTTGACCAGCACTTCTCCCTGTACGTCCAGCAATCTCAAGTTTCTGTTGGTCAGCACGTTCAGCAGAGTGGTTTTCCCGGCGCCGCTGGCACCCATGATGGCCAATAACTGGCCGGGTTTGGCCACGCCAGTCACTAGAAAGATGTGAGTTTATGTAATTAATGTTAGTCAAAATACTGTGGCCTAATTTTGATGTTATTGGTATAGCGATGTCGAATCGACGTCAAGGAGTGATCGCACGATGTGTGCCTCTAAGGATTACTAAAAGGTATATACCATGCAAATTTGCTTAAAAAAAAGGCCCTGTCTTCGCCCAAATTAATGCACCGACGTAAAAAGCACATTCAGCAGAGTAAATCTGTTGTCCGTTGACCAGCACTTCTCCCCGTACGGCCAGCAATCGCAAGTTCTTGTTAGTCAGGACGTTTAGCAGAGTATACACTCTTAAAACGAACGAGCGATTTCAACTCAGTCTGATTGATTTTCACTCCTCCGGTCTCGAAAATGCACTTCTCCTTTTGGAGTGGATCCTTTGTGTGTTAAACCTCCGACAGGATCACTCCAAACGAGTGATTTTAACTCAGTCTGAGATAATATTCACTCCTTTCCAGCGTCGAAAATGCACTTCTCCTACTGGAGTGGAATTCACTCTTTTGTTTTAAGGGTAGTTTCTCCGGGGCCGCTGGCACCCATGATGGCCAATAGCTGGCCGGGTTTGGCCACACCAGTCACTGGAAGATATAAACATTGTTTTGATTAGATGTTCCGAAAAGCAAATATTAATTATTCTGAATAGCATGATTCTGAATAGCAAATATTATTGAATAGCATGACAACGATATATTTTCAATATCATTGAGACATCGCTATATTGATTCGATGATACGTGATCGACGACATGGTCTGCTGCTAGGGGTTGATAAGAAATATACCAAAAGGAAAAGCAATAGCAAAAGGACAGTCAGTAATCGTTAAACAAATACAATAAACATATACATCGATTCACGATGGATTCCTCTACATTCTGACAGTTAGCCAGCACTTCTCCCTGTACGTCCAGCAATCGCAAATTCCTGTTGGTCAGCACGTTCAGAAGAGTTGGATTTCCCAGCGTTGCTGGCACCCGTAAAGGTTAGTAACTGGCCTGGTTTGGCCACACCTCTCACAGAAAGGAGTTAACTAGTTGTTCATTAATATCGGTCAACATATCGTACGACCAGATTTCGATATTCTTTTATTGTGATATCGAGTCGCCGTTGACGAGTACTTACACGTTACTGTGAGCCACTAGAAATTGAAGTATTTTATGCAAAGAAACGGGTGTGCAATACCGACTTCAACCAGCGGCGGATTTTGGCTTAGGCCCATTAGGCCCGGGCCTAGGGCGGCAAATTTTGAAGGGCGCCAAAATTTTTAAGATGTCTACAATTATGACTAAAATTATTAATTATGTTAAAAAAAATGTTTAATTCATACCTGAATGCCTGAATCAGACTCATTCTTATTATTTTATTATTGTTATTATTTTCATTATTTTGATCCCATACACTCTAAAAAATGAATGCTCAAAAACGACGAAATTTTCCTTAATTTTGACGATTCCGTTACTGGCAAATGCTCCGAGTTTTCGTTTCCTCAAAGTGAGGAAATTTGAATCGTCATTTTTATGAGGATTTGAATGTCGGCTAATCTAAAGAAATATTTCGTCATTTTTGAGCATGTGAGTACAACAATGAGATTCAGTTTCCTCAAAATCAAGATACAGAATCGGCAAATCACGATAGTAAAAGTGAGGATTCGCATTTACTCAAAAGTCACGTGATAGTTTGACGAAACAATCCTCAAAATTAACGAAATGATGCTTGAGGATTCATGAATCGTCAAAAAATGAGTTATTTCTGAAAGTGTAGATTTGTTACAAATAAAAAGGGGTGCCATATCGTCTCGGGCCTAGGGCGTCCGCAAACCTAAATCCGCCTCTGACTTCAATTACCACTCAATAAATTAACGTACATCTAAAGTTAACATACGTTATTCATTTTACATACATCTAAAGTTAACGGATGTTTGTTATACATCCGTTTAATTATTGCGGTTATTTCAATAACTTTACAACAAGCAATTCTATGATATCCATCATTTGCTCAAGAGCGATTTTCTCAAAAACCTTATGACATACGGCTGTCTGACGGACGGACTAATGTTCAATTTTTTTTGGAACGCCACGAAACGTGTAGAAAGCAAAATCCCCATTTTGGATTTTCGACCCACCATAGCAATACTTTATTACTTTTTATTTCATATTAGGCTATTTGAAAGTAAAAATGCTCAATGCTCTGCCACAGAAGATGGCCAGTATCATGCCGGTTGCCCAAGTCGATTATTAGAATGACTTGAATGTCGTTGTAGAGTTAGCGTCTATAATATAGCATAAAGTATTGTAGAGTTAACTGCAAGATCTTAACGACATCACGGTATTCATTTAACAAGAAGTTATGTTATAAAGTAGTGTGCTACACGATCGACCAGAGTGGTATAGTGTAGCTGGACCAATAATGACTGGAACCTTATATTTTATATCAAGTATAATTGAAAGGAATAAGTCAAGGAGTAAGTTTTTTTAAGGAAATATTAATGAAAATACAGTACATTTTTGTTCAAAACCAATAAATTAAACTTGGGGAGAAAATTCAACGTTTGACTCATCATCATGATGTCATTAATGCAAATTTTATTTCGGTTTTAACAGTAAAGGAACACTTTATCTAAAGTAGATATATGTGCTAAAGTAGATATATCAAAAGCAAAGTATTAGTGCACTAGTACGTGATTATAGGTCTTAATTGTTATACATACATTTAATTTTAAAATTAAGGAGATTTGGGGAATTTAAGTAGACAATTTAGTTCTTATATGACAGTAAATAACTAACGCGTGATAAAATATAATGTAATGGTAAGGGGATAAGTACATAAAAGCGTTCCTACCTATTTTTATTCATTTGAGAGCTGTTGAGAGAACCAAACAAGTTGTCCACTAACGAAAAACCGAGTCCAAAACTGAATATTTCAGTTTCATTTATTTTAAAATTCAGAAATAATTTAAAACTATTCAGAAATCATTAAAAAAAATTAGAAATCATTAAAAAATCTTTTCTTACGCTGAAGTTACATTCACAATTAATAAATTTAAAGTCGTAACTTCTAGAAACTCTCGAACCATCTGTCTTGTTCAAAGGTAAGAAGCAAGATTGGCAGAAGGAATTCAGTTTTGTCCATTTTCATTAGCTGTATGAAACACGATAGCGTGACCACGTATCAGCTGTTTTTTGGGCGAGAGTGGAAAATTAAATAAAAAACCGTGATAGAAACAGGTAAGGTGAACCGGGCGACGGTTTTCGTGATGCAACCTAGCGTCCTGGCAGGTTGTAGCAGAAGGGTTAGGATTTGAGCGCATCAGACCTAGACTGGTGTAAGTTGCAGAGGTAATAACAACCCAAACCGTAAATTGAAATACACTGCTCAAAACAATTAGGGGAGCACTTTGCATACTTTTCATTACCCTCCAGTTCCGACTTCTTATTGTTTATTATAAAAATCTAAAATTTGTGAAATAGATTCCTTATGCATCCAAATTGAAATGGTAAAAAAAAAACAAGGGAACAAATCTTAATTTTTTAACTAAAATTTAAGGGGCAAAAAATTGGAATCATAACTTTTGAATAAATTATAACAATAATTTTTTTTCAAAATTTCAATTGTAAAAAAAGGTAAAATCAAATTATTAGACTTCTAAGAATGCAAGCGTGAAGAATGTAGGGTTAATTTATGTAATAAAAGTTTTTGGGTGTAAATTTTATTTTACCATGTTTTTCATATTTTCATTCAATTAAAACAAACATTATTTAATTCTTCAAAATACATATGCTTCTTCCATCTAACGATCAATAAGTAAGAGTTCAACTTAGTGGGGAAAAAATAGGAATCTGATGATACCAAATGGAATCATTGGGGGCGAAATGGTTTAAACCATGCATTCCCCTAATTGTTTTGAGCGGTGTATAATGTAACTGATGAAGATATGGAATTAGTTTTAGAGATTCTTAAACAGTGATAGTCCAAAAAAAAAGGTCTAGTGTGTAATTTAAAGATAAAATGTATCAATGTCAACCATAGCAGTAGCTCTGAAAATGAATTTTAAACTGGTGTGACTTTTATAAAAGATTCAAAAATTGAAACAAAAATGCAGTTTGGAATAAATACATTACTTTTTTTAAGGTGACTAGCTGGAGGGATCAAATTATGCAAAAATTTAAAATTTACCGATAGTCTATAGAAAATGATTAATAAAAATGTTACATTTAATTTTTGAAGATTTTTTTAAAAACTTTAACTTACATGAAAGTGTTATACAAACGCATTCAGTCAAAAAAGAAAGTTCTTCCTTAAATATTTTACATATCATTCGTTTAACTTTCTGACATTTTTTAAAATGAGATCTAAACACAACTTATGATATTTTAAAAATTGCATCGTGTCTAAGATGTTAATTGAAATTTTTAAAAAAATGAAACTTTTAATTTAAAAAGTCCATAAAATAAATTACATCCGTTACTTAGATCGCTATTAAAATAAAAACCCTAACTTATAGAGACACTATAACTCTTAGCTACATTATATCCACTTTTTTCTGAGATATGAGGTTTTAAAATAAAATTTCATACTAAAAAATACAGTTCTTTAGTTTAGTTTAAATTATCGTCGCACTAGAGCTGCACGAGGGCTATTGGTGACGGGCGACGTATATAAAGTACTTTAGTAATATATTAAGGTAGAAGTATATAGTATAGATTCCATGCATCAGTATTCATTGAAACGGCTGTAACTTTTTTTATTTAACGTAGAATCAAGAAGCTAAAGTACTTTGGGTACGTAAAGATAGTAGATTATTATTGAAACAATAAAAGGAAAATAACCTTTTTTAAATTTGGCAATTCGAAGGTAGGGAGACCTTAATTTTATTTAATGGAATTTTTCAACTCCTCTTACTACACCAACAACAATTAAGCATTTTAAATTTATTTTGGGCTTAACAAACTAAAAAATGAACTTTGATTAAAATACTTTTCAGATATCGTTACTTTACTGGACATAATCGAGATATAAGTGTCATAAATGTTTTATAGTATAGCATCAATCTACAGTTAGAAAAATAAGTTTTTCATTTTGCGACTTCAATGTTTTTGGATTTAGCAATCACAAAGTCTCCACTCTACAAAAATAAGTTTTACTTTTTCTTGACTTGCACCAATCTTACTCTTAAATGCAAAATTTGTAGTTAATATTTTAAAAAGATGATTCCGTGAGCTTATGGAGTTTTTAATTTGATTGAAATGGGTGTTTACTTTATAGTTGTGTAGATAATTAAAGCTCCTTTTTCTAATTCTCAAAGCTTGAAATTGAATTTTTTATGGTATTTGAATACGTTTTTAGTCCATTATATTTTGTGTGTGTGTTTATTTCTTCAGGATATTAATTTTCTTTTTATTTCAAATAAATAAATGCATATATCGGATATTTTATGCAAATACAACCTACGATGTTAGATTTCTGTTCCTCCGGGCATGGTAAAAACTGACAATTCGATTATTTATGCTTCAATCTCTTAACACGAAAAAAAATTGAAACTCGCAAGATTCATAGAAAGTAATGAAAATTAAAAAGTTTTGTTATGAATCATCATTATATAACATTCATTAATTTTTCAAAAATGATGCTTTTTGATACTATAAAAGTCTAGTGGCTAAGCAAATGTTTCCTACAACTTTTATTTAATTAAAAACAATTTTAAAGCAATTAATAGTTAGGAGTTAAACAATACAAAGTAATTAATATCTAATGAATTATGTGAGGACTTTCACATTTGGCTGACATTCAGCTTATGGTTGTGTACATAATATAAGATTTTAAATTTTTCTAAGCTAGCCATTGAAACTTTGTCCACTATTTAAATACTTTACTTGCATTTTTAAAAGATACAGCATCATAAGTCCGTTAATTTATTAATTTCTCGTATCCATTTGAGTAATCTTTTTATTTTGTAATAACCAAACGCCTAGAGGTATAATTTCACGCTGATTATACTGGGTATAAGATTTCGGTTTTTCGGGCGTGTAAAAAGTGTCAATTCAATTATTTAAGGTTCAATATCTTAACATGCGACCGAAATTGCCCTGGAGGAAAAAACGAAAATTAAAAATTTTCTCTGTGAATCATCTTTTATATAATGTTCCTAACGTCAAAAATATTCGTTTCTATAAATTAACAATAATGATGTGTCTCGATTTCATAAAAATCATGTGGCTCCAAAACGCTTTGCTCACAAGTTTTCTTTTCCTTCAATTTTTATTTACTTAAAAAAAATATGGGACTCAGTACTCTAACATGAATGAAAATATAAAGTTTTTTACTGGTTTAAGATACGATTTAAGCCCTCTAGTATGTTATCCTAAGGTTTCAAAAAATTTTAAAACTATTTTTCACATTAAAACCGTTTTATTTCTATTTCTCAGGAGTAATTAAAGATTCGCTAAAGTAAATTAAAATACTTAACTTTCAATTACAGTTAAAATCTAATTATTAATTTTAATTCAATATACATGGGTATATAGTTAAATTAGGCAATTATTACGCATGATATCAATGAAATTTTATATATCTGGGACAAGATATCGTCACTTTGGGGGCCATTATGCCACAAGTAGGCCGGTTGTTTTGAATATAAAAGCGATTAGATACAATTTTTAACCAAATCAGTAACACGTGGTTTATTTTATCAGTACAATTTTAAATGCACGGATTTGAAAGATTAAATACAAAAAAGAATTATAAAATTATGTTATCAGATATCACTCTTTTAATAAATAGAGTAAAAGCAAAAACAATAGCCTAGTCCAAAAACCACGTTCTAATCTTCTTTATTGCGTCAAAACAAAGGGATTCGAAATAGAATTTTAGAACTCCTCTCAATCAACATCCTTGATGGAACTTTCACGTTCCGCATGCGAAGTGCATGCCGAAAACACCTGTCGCAGGTGGAAGATGCACGATTTAAAAGTTCGCGGGTTCGAATCCCGATATTGCCCCGGCAGATGCGTGTTCGACATTTAATGATTTGCTGTGTCCGATTCTTTAATGGGGCACGCTCAGGTTTTGTTTTTGTAATCAAGTGGGAGAATAAGTTGAGTAGTTTGAAACGGGCTGTAACTGGATAGGGCTGAGATTGGTTTAGTTTGGTTTGAAATATCGTCGCCCTAGAGCTACACGATGGCTAGTGACGCCGGGCGTCGTATTTTAGAACCACATTCAAGTGACGAGCCGACACCTGAATAGGCACCCAGCGCAACCGTTAAGGGCGACATCGTACAAAGCGTTAGGACTCTGAAAGATATTTAACGTGCACTCCCTTACACGGGGTATTATTTGTCGGACATTTTTGGTTGCACGGGCCGTTTATAGGTCGGCAGTTATTTTGGCGATCCCCGGACCCAAACCTGGGACCTTTCGCATGCTAGGCGAGTGCCAAACCTACTGGGCTCCCCAGCCCCTGTTGAGTAGTTTGAAACGGGATGTAACTGTAACTGAATAGGGCTGAGATTGGAGTGTAATGGTGTTACACTCCTTGCCAACCTAAGTTGGGTAAATAGAAATATGCTATGGAGAAGATCCTTCCGCAGATGTTAAGAGTTCTATAAATTATTTGCGAATCCATCCAGAAAACATGTTTAAAACATTAATTTCGTTTAAAGTCTAACAGATTTGAATATTTTTTGACAAAATTTGGCAATTTTATTTGAATGAAAAGTGTATTTTGGTTACATTGTATTCAAATCATTTTGATATAAATATTACCTTACAAGAATTACCATCTAACAGACCAATCGCGCTTTTCTCTTTGCCTTTTCTCCTTTTGTTTTCACCCAAGTTAGGTAGGCACGGAGTATAGTTGTGTAATTTGAAACGGGCTGCAACGGAATGGGGCTGAGATTGGAGTGTAATAGTGATATGTAAGGATTAGGTTGAATTATCGTCGCACGAGAGTCCATTATGATACGTTCCGTTTTTGTTCGGAAACGCCTTTAAAAAAAATACTTTAATAAGCATAATGTTATTGAAAGAAGTAGTCTAAAGCAGTAGTGTCTGTTTTGGTCTCTTTTTCAACAGCCATAGTTAACAAAAACTAGAAATATTAAAACCCTTTTCCCCATATTGAAATCATTAAAATCTCATTCTTTTTCTATAAGTCAACTTTTTCAGTTTATTTTATTAAAGCTATAAATTATTTTGAAATTTTAGAGTTATAATTTATGCAACAAAACCTAAATATCTACTTGAAATTATTCATAGGTCCCTTTGAAATATGAAAAATAAGTTACTGTTTCAAATTGTTTTTAATATTAGGCCAATATATCGTCAATAAATCGTAGGGTTTCTTTCAGAGATAACTGTTTTCTTTATTTTATTTTTTTATTATTTTTTTTTAGAAATCCGATGTTTTCAATATTACATAGAATTGCTCTGATTAATTTTTTTTTTGCCTAAAATTGTTTCGAGTTGAATGATAAACAGAATTTAAAAAAATCTGAGAGTATATTATTTTTCTTGCACTTAGAGAGCAAATACTTTTTCAGAAGCCTCATGAATCGACAACTTCAAAATTAAATTTAAAATATGGTTTTTTTTTTAATTCTTTTTCAAGCTGTAATAAAGCAACCCACTCAAAAGATTGTTGTTAAATTTCCTGTTCAGTAATTTTAATGTAATAAGGTAATTGTAAACAGTTTTTTACCATCAGTAGAGTCCCGCTTATTCGAAAGGTACGGTACCAAAATTGAGCAGAAAAAAAAAATTACTCCATATTTTAAGAAATAAATCCAACTTTGTAAGAACGTATTTATTTTTTGTGTATTTATTTATGCGTATTCATTTAATATTTTAACCGAAGGGCTCTTGAATTTTTTTTTTGATAAACCGAATTTCGGATAACCGGGATTCGGATAAACGGGACTCTACTGTATTTATCGCAATCTATATGGTTCGTGAACGCGTATGGAGTTTCTGAATATATTCATTATTTTTTACCTCCATGGAGTAGCTGTTTGCAGTCGCGGATTTCACTGTGGTCCGAGCAGCACGCGAATCTGCCTCTCTGCGGCTTCACGAAGACTTCGATGTTGTGCCACGACAGCGTCACTCGTCTGGAAGGGTCGAAAGACGTCTTGCGTGCCAGAGGGTCCTTGCTGCCCTGTGGGTACACAAAAGTTAATAATAGTTATAATGCATATTTGTAAATTGGTTGCATAAAAACAGCACTAGAGATACTTATGAAAATGATAACATGGCGTGTGTCGGTTCCGGACATTATATCCCTGACAGCTTAATAGGGTACTTGACTAAATGTTTTTATTGGATTAAAATATTCTTATGCCAGAAATATTCGACCCGTATTTTTTCTTTTTCAAATACTCCATAAAAAGAGAGAGAAAATGAATTTTAAAATTAAGGCAAAAAATTACGCCCGAAAACGCTTTGTGGATGTCACGTGGCGTTTATGATGTCACTAGTAACTATAAACAAAGTTTGAAACACCATTTTGGTATCTTTCTGAAAATTTAAACTATGCGCTCTTGTAAAACCTCCTTCCATTATTTATATAATTCTTATTTTAATAGTAACTTAGATTAAATCCAGTTTAATTGCATGCAGAAAAACATCTCACCGGTTTGTATATACATACTAGTGACGTCGGCCAAATCGACGGTTTTGTTATCATGTGACATACTGATAAAAATTAAGCTATTTTAAAATGATTTTTATAAATTATTTTAAGATTTATTTTGCAAAAAAAAAATGTATACTTTTTTATATTTTTGGGTTTAAACTTAAATTTAATATTGGATAGTATTTTAGCGATGCAGTCAAGTACCCTATTTCCGAAAAGTCAGAACTCCGACATCGCAACAGGGCATAATCTTGAAGAGAAAATAATGCCGACAGGGACCAAATTTCCGAGCAGGGTCGAAAACCCGACAAATAATAAAAAAAAATAATACCGTTAAGGGCAATTTATTTAATAAATTTTTCATTTTTTTGCTGTCGGAATTACGGCCGGTCGGGTTTTCGGCTGTATTACTTTCAGATTATGTCCCAGACCAGGCGTACGTAGCAGCATTGTAAGCAAGCATCTGGTTTGGTTAGATTCACACCAGAGTTACACAGAGGCTATTTGCCAAGGTTTGGTTTGTTTTGAATAAATAACGTCGAACAAGAGTCACACTATCGACAAAAGATCATGTAGAATCAATACCACCTAGATTAGAAGGCTGGCGAACTAAATGCTTGACGTCATATTAGTGGACCGATTCTGTGGTTTTGAATAATGCTCATTCTTGACTAGATCTTGTATTTGAATAAATTTTTAAGATAAGATGAATCAAGATGCGACATCATCTTACGATACGACGTTATTGGTCAACAAATTGAAATTGGTCCACTAGTGAGACGTTGTGTTGCTTAGTTCTTCGGCCTTCTAATCTAGGTGGTATTGGTAGAATTGAACTGTGATCAAGTGACAAGGCCGGTAACTAACACAATCTTGCAGCAATGTTATACGAGGCATCGGGTTTGGTTAACTTAACACTATACCCATCTATTTCATATTGGAGATAAAGGCAGATCATCAATGAACGATCATAATTTGCGACTCAAAGGCCGCCCTCCAGGCAATTCTAAATGGACATTCTTTTATCACCCAAGAAATCATCTCAGGTCTTAAAGATCTTCAGACTATAAACAAGACCTGCAACCTCCAGTGGATTCCTGCGCCCGTCGACATAGAAGATAATGAAACTGCGGACAGACTGGCCAAGGAGGGCAGAGACCTCAACACTAGCTGTAATGATGTTTCTCTTAAGGATGCGAATGCAGTGGCCAGATATAAGCTTAGAGAAAAATCCATTCAGACCAAACATCTTCTCTCTGAAATAACTGCGAACAGATCTACTCTTAAAACCATAACTAGGCTAAGAACAGGACACCACAGGGGTATGAAGATAGATAGAGATGGAAAGAAGATCTATAGAAGCTGTGAACATTGTCCTGATACACAGCTTACGCCTACTCACATCTATGAGTGTCCGGCTATGAGCGCCAGCCTGAGAAAGATTGGAGTACTGCCGACTTTGATAGATCCGTATGAAGACAACATCAAGCAAGTCGTAGAAGAAATTATCAAAATTCACGGACACATATAAAGTTCGACTCTCATGGACACGACAAAAAAAAAAATCAATGAACGACGCCGACCCCTCCGTCGACCCACGATGTCAATTGGCGCGTTCACATGAGCCATCGAATCCATGGAATGCCAAATCCTCCATTAGGGGAAAAAGTGGTAGAGCAGGATTTCTAACCCAATGTGGCCGTCTTAGGCCGAATCCATAGAATGAAACATCAAACCCTCCATCATTGGAGGGTTTGCGAAACCCCTTCAAGGAACCCTACAATTCCGGATGTGCCTGGGCGAAAATCCCCAAGAGGGGAAAATTGCGGAGGTCGCTCTTCATTCCATTGATTCGATGGCTCTTGTTAACGCATCTAATGTAAATTTATTGCAACTTCAGAAAAGGATATCAGGTTTTGGTAGAGTAATTTCACTCTAAAAGGAAACATAGGCAAGCGGAGCCAAAATATTGAACATTTATTGCCACTAGCAGTCTCTTCACCGAGTATTTTAATTGTAATTAGTATGATACGTCTTACAGACGCAGTATGACCATGTATTCATTTAACTAATGATAAAGTATTTATTTAACTTAAGAGACGTTACGACGTTGAAAACCAAATCAAGTCTTTTACGGGAAAATGGTATAAAATATAGAACGATGCACATTCTCATTTTTTTTCTTACTGAAGTACTAAAATTAAATCAATATAATGTCTTGCAAAAGTAAACTAACATGCTTTTAATAGTGAAAACGAAATGTTTAGGCTGAATGCTAAAGTTCTTCACTATTTTATGACGTAGTGTAGTCATAACGCACGACAACTACAACCAGTTACTGCATCATGGCTCTGGCTGAAAAAGAGACATTTGATAGACAAAGATTCCCCTTTTGCCTAAACCACAGGAGTTGAAGTTTTAAATTCATAACGACGATTGGCAAGAAAATTTGCCAACTACACTCTTGCCAACCTAACTTGGGTAAAAAAAAGAGTAAAAAGGCAGGGGGAAAAGCGCGTTTGTTCCTTTAGTTGGAAACTCTTGTAAGGTAATATTTACATACAAAATTATCTGAATACAATTTAACTAAAATACACATTTCATTCCGATAACATTGCCAAAAGTTTTCACAAATGTTATTCAAATCTGTTAAACCTGCGCGGTACGTGGCGAGTTGTGACCACGTTGCGCTGGGTATGCTCCTCGAAGATATGACATCCATTTGCATCTCAAGATCATTTATTTAAATCTAAGAAGTTACTATTTACACGTAATGGAACATGCAAGTTCCGATGAATACATTTAGTAGTTTTAGGTAGAAATGATGAATGTCCAGAGTTCGATCGCCCCTCGCGCAGCGCGCGGGGGAAAGAGAGGAGCGCGGTTGTTGCTCGCTTGTCGGTGTTCGGGGAGCGTCTACTGGAAGGAATGTTCTCGGCGGCGAAGTGGAAAGGAGGAGACGAGTTGAGCTGTCGGTCGCTCGTGGTGGTGAAGCTCAATTATTTGGTTTGGTTGTTTGTGGCGGAACTAGTGACGTCCGCCGCAGTACTCCCTCCCCAGATTTCGCCTAGTGAAATCGAATGATCTCAGGATGTGGATGATGGACATCGGTTGGAGCGGCTTGGTCGGGCTCAGCTGTCAAAGTGGCCAGCAATGGATGCTTGGGTGGCTGCTCAGCTGTCAAAGTGGCCAGTAATGGGCGCTCGGGTGTCGTAGTGACCAGCAATGGATGCTTGGGAGGCTGCTCAGATGTCGAAGTGGCCAGCTGTGGATGCTCGGGTGTCATAGGGGCCGGGAATGGATGTTCGGGAGGTTGCTCAGCTGTCGAAGTGGCCAGCGTCGTCCGTGGAGTGGAATGGTGGGCGTCTGTCGCTTGGGCGGCGTCCGTCGACGTGGACTCGTAGCTCGTTCGGCGTCCGTCGGCGTGGACTTGAAGCTCGTTGCTCGTTCGGCGTCCGTCGACGTGGACTTGAAGCTCGTTGCTCGTGCGGCGTCCGTCGACGTGGACTTGAAGCTCGTTGCTCGTGCGGCGTCCGTCGACGTGGACTTGAAGCTCGTGCCCAGGCGACGTTGACTGGCTGGAGGAGATTCTCGGGAGTCCTCTTGAGGTCGGGGGGCATCTCGTGATTGGCGTGTAAACCTAGCAGAACAGTGGGGAAATCTCTGTCCACCCCTCAGTCATACGGGCCTTCGAAAAAGCGTGAGGGAAAAAAAATGAAAACATTCGTAGTGTGCCTAAAGCCTGCATTGTCTGCCAAAAGTCGTCGGTCCGATGGGTACCTGTGCCTGTCGTGTCGCTGTGCGCGGTTGCTACGTGTGCGAATAGCGTGGGGTGCATTAGCAGCGAGTGTACGCGTCGAGGCATCGCTGTGCGTTGTTACTACGTGTGTCGTGCGAGTGAGTAACGTGAGTTGCATTAGCAGCGAGTGTGCGGCCGTGAAACGCGTCGCGGCAGGAGTCAACGAAGTGATGACCGTGGCGGCAAAAGGGCAGTGCTCGGGGACATTAAACGAGTGTTAGCTGGGCGAATCGTTTGTGAATAGCACCGTGATCGTCGTTTCAATCGGGCTACGTACGATGAGAGAAGAAAAAAAACATTCGTCGTGCGAAAAAAAAATATTACTGAGCAAAAAATGGCTGTAATCAGACGAATAACCGTTGTGGCGTTGCCGAAAAGGAAAAATGAATTTCAAAGTTCACAAAAAAGCTATTTAGGGATTTACCAAAGCGTAGGAACATATTATGAAATTAACTCCACCTGTACGGGTGTATATCCTAAATCGACGCGTTGCTGACGGCGTTTTAGACAAATCCGGTAATGTAGACATTCAAAACAGTGTTGGCAAAAAAAAATGGAAATTTTACAGAAAAATAAAACGAATAATACATTCAAGGCAAGTAGCGTGGCATTAAAATTTTAGAAAAACGTGAGCCGGCAAGCCTAATTGTACGCGTCGTACAAAAAACGTGGCCATTGGAATGAAACGTGGGCCGGTAGGCCTAGATGTTTGCGGCGTAAGAAAAAAACGTGGCGGTTGCCAGTCGGGCCAAACACTGTGCGGGGCTTACGGAAAAAAAAATGATGACTGAGAGAACGGGATGGACAAGGAGACATACCAATATTTCGGCGTGTTGCAGCATCGGAGAGCTGTAGTTCCAGCAGGCGGCATAGTCGGGTACCGGACCGCGATCGGCAGAGACCGTTGATTCCGGGTGGCGGTCAGCACGGGCCGTGGGCTCTGGACGGCGGTCAGCAGTGGCCGTGGGCTCTGGACGGCGGTCAGCAGGGGCCGTGGGATCTGGACGGCGGTCAGCAGGGGCCGTGGGATCCGGGCGGCGATCGTCAGGGTCCGTTGGGTCGGGCAGCAATCGGTAGTAATCGTCGATTCCATCGGCAAACAGCAGGGTCGTTGCATCAGATGGCTGCGAGTTCGTCTTGGGGTCACCAGTGCGCGGTACGTGGCGAGTTGTGACCACGTTGCGCTGGGTATGCTCCTCGAAGATATGACATCCATTTGCATCTCAAGATCATTTATTTAAATCTAAGAAGTTACTATTTACACGTAATGGAACATGCAAGTTCCGATGAATACATTTAGTAGTTTTAGGTAGAAATGATGAATGTCCAGAGTTCGATCGCCCCTCGCGCAGCGCGCGGGGGAAAGAGAGGAGCGCGGTTGTTGCTCGCTTGTCGGTGTTCGGGGAGCGTCTACTGGAAGGAATGTTCTCGGCGGCGAAGTGGAAAGGAGGAGACGAGTTGAGCTGTCGGTCGCTCGTGGTGGTGAAGCTCAATTATTTGGTTTGGTTGTTTGTGGCGGAACTAGTGACGTCCGCCGCAAACCTCAAACGAAATTGATGTTTTAAACATGTTTTCTGGATGGATTCACAAATAATTTATGGAACTCTTTACATCTGTGGAAGGATATTTCCAATAGCATATTTCTATTTACCCAACTTAGGTTGGCAAGGAGTGGATAAATAAGCTTTCTGCTTAAGTTTATCGATAAAATTATACAAAATACAATAAAACGAATGAAGATCATAGTTCTGAATAATTTGTGTAAGACAAATTAAGTTACAAGGAATCGAATTTAAAAGAAAATAAGTCAACGTTTTTATTCGGGCATGAAAGTGTCAATGATATTCACAAAGTCGGCGATAATATGTTAATCAAAATTAACAAATCGTAAGACAAACAAAAACCATATTATTGAATAATTTATGTAAGGCCAAATAAATCACACGAAAAACGAATTTAAAAAGTAACATTTTTTCTTCAGTTACACTCTTAAAACAAACGAGCGATTTTAACTCAGTCTGAGTAATTTTCACTCCTCCAGTCTGGAAAATGCACTTCTCCTCTTGGACTGGATCCTTTCTGTGTTAAACCTCCGACAAGATCACTCCAAACGAGTGATTTTAACTCAGTCTGATTTAATATTCACTCCTTTCCAGTGTCGAAAATGCACTTCTCTTACTGGAGTGGATTTCACTAGCTTGTTTTAAGAGTGTAGGAAGGTGTCAGTGGTGTTGATAAACTGGTCGCTAATGGCTAAAAAATGTAATGCAAGTGAAATCTTACCGTTGCGTCGAAATTAGCATCGTATGTGGCATACTTGTCACTCTGCAACAGAGGCTGCTTCTCCCCATACTTGGAAGTTATCATCGTCAAAACTAAATATAAGTCTTCTGAAAATTAAAAAAAAAAAGTGTAGACTAATTGTTTGAAAACATTCCCTTAAACGAATCAATGTAAGCAAACAAAATTAAGTAAAACCTTTCATTAAAGCGATTAAGGGGGTTCAGTACCCCAAAATCGGTGAAAAAATCAAAACAAAAATTATTGGCTTAAAATACTATTACAACCTTTATTAATAATGTCACAAAGTATCAAGACGATTAGAAAAATATTTGTGACATTTAAAGACACGTTAGGAAATGGGTTAACAATAAAAACTTTAAACGCGTTTTTCTCGGAACTTGATTTTGTGAACTTCGATGTACCTTTTCTCAAAAACTATGCTACTTTTTCTCGTAAACTTTTTTTTATATGATGTAATACATATTATAGATTAATCTGAGGTTATAAATTTTAATAAAGCTTAAGTGAAAAAAAATTTATGGGGCAAAAAAGTGAAAAATTTCATGATTTTTGGGTACTTTAAAACTTATTTTTTTTTAAAAAAATCTAACAGTTATTTAAAAAAAAACTTTTAACCTCAGATTAATATATGTTGGTATAACGCACAGAAAATTTTAATGTGATCTGATTAGTAGTTATTGTGAAAAGGTACATTGCAATTGGCCAATTTAACGTTACCGATATACAACATACCGAACCCCCTTAAGAAAAGCGATTATATATTCTGATATATATGCCTGATATTATAATTGTACATGTGTATAATTAAACTTATAGAAAGTATAACTATTCACTAAAGTACAAACTTATTGTAAAAACTTATTAAAAAATAATATTTGTTAGTAATAATGGCGTAGGTTTGGGAGCTTTTTCATATATTGAATAATAGATTTGGAATCACACTGAACGCTGTAAACTTTTATCCTGAACACACGACATTTTAATTAACCCTCTCAGTCCCAAAAATTTACTACACAACAGAAACGTCTGATATTCACAAAATAAGCTTATTTTAGGTCAAAAATAAAAGTTCCATAAGAAAAAAAAATCATTTTAATTTTTTGTATGGTTTTTGAAATGATGCCAAAATTTTTTAACTGTAGAAAATAACAAAATAAAAAAATATATATATTACCTAAAAACACTTTGAGGTGTCCTTTTTTTATAATTATATATTTTATTTATATTATTATTTATATTATATATATTATTTATATTATTAATATTATTTAATATTTTCAGGTGTCTGACCATATTATTAAAAAAAATTTGTAATTATTTTAACCGAAATGATTTAAATTGTGTTTAAAATATGTTGAACTGAAGTGAACTTTTCAAAAATCAGGTGAAACGCTTGTTACCTATTTTCTAAATAGAAAAAATAGTTCTGACTTCTATTGAGATTAATGTAAAATATTGTCTATTAGAACAAAGTGTGAAGAATCGAATGATGTGTTTTTGGATGTCGTAACGGGACATAAACATTTGGGGAAAAAATATTGAAAGTGATGATGCCAAATGGCATCACTGTGACTGAAAGGGTTAAAGAACAAAAAAGCACACGTTTTTATATAAATATATTCAATTTACTTACTCGGATTTAGTATTACCTGTTAAGATTTTATGTTTATTGTATCCTGTTCAAAATCCTGTGATTTGTTACAATGAAAACTTCATTTTTTTAAAACTCCGATCCTGTCAATAACGTAATTTTTAGAAATGAAAAAACGACCTTAAAAAGCTACGAAATAGAAGCGTCTTCCTTATATTTTGACTTATTTTTATTTCGACTATTTGAAACTGAAATGTGCATTGCAGCATAAGGATGGTTTCACTTTACATACACTCCGTGCCAACCTAACTTGGGTAAAAAACAAAGTGTAAAAAGGCAGAGAGAAAAGCTTGGTTAAACCGTTAGTTGGAAACTGCTGTAAGGTAATATTTACATGCAAAATGGTCTGAATACATATAAACCAAAATACGCTTTTCATTCTGTTAAATTTGTCACATTTTCTTAAATAATATTCAAATCTGTTAGACCTTAATTGAAATTAATGTTTTAAACATGTTTTCTGGATGGATTCACAAATAATTTATGGAACTCTTTACATGCGCGGAGGTATCTTTCCATAGCATATTTCTATTTACCCAACTAAGTTGGCAAGGAGTGTAAATAATTGAAGACGTGGCAACTTTCTTGAATTTCTAACACAATTTTAATTTAAATTCCTTAAGAGGAATAAAAATGTGTTAATGGAGTGGTTGCCGGTTCCCAAACCGAAGTCTTGTTTTTGTGTTAATCCAATGTGAAAAAAATGATTTTCTAAACCAAATAAACTCCTGTCGTATCAAGACATTTTGCAGACGGTATTTTAACCCTTTCAGTCCCAGTGATGCCATTTGGAGTCATCAATTTCAATATTTTTTTCCAAATGTTTATGTCAAGTTATGACATCCAAACACACATCATTCGATTCTTCACACTTTGTTCTATTCGACAATATTTTACATTAATTTCAATAGTAGTCCGAACAACTATTTTTTTACTTAGAAAATATCTTACTAGCGTTTCACCTGATTTTTGAAAAGTTCACTTCAGTTCCACATATTTAAAACACAACTTAAACTATTTCGGTTAAAATAATTTCTGATTTTTTTTTAATAATATGGTCAGATACCTTAAAATATATAACTAGAAGTGTTTTTAGGTAATATATATATATTTTTTATTTTGTTGTTTTCCACAGTTAAAAAATTTTGGCATTATTTAAAAAACCATGTCAAAAATTAAAATGAATTTTTTTTCTTATGGAACTTTTATTTTTAACCTAAAATAAGCTTATTTTATGAATAACAGATGTTTATGTAGTGTAGTAAATTTTTGGGACTGAAAGGGTTAATGATAAATGCAACCTCTCGATAATATAGTTTTTTGGAATTGATTCATTTTTTTTTAAATTTGTAATATATAAATTTGCAACAAAATATTCGAACCGATTTCGATAAGTGGTATTACCTCTTAAGACTCGAACAAAATCCTAAACGCATATTCTTAATGTAAACATACTTTTCATATAAATATATGCTAAAAGGTATGTTTTGCTAAGAAATATTTAAAAAAAATATGTTAGGGACACTTGGGTAAAAAAAAATATCCCAAGAGGGTTAAGTTTCGGGGTTTCGTTCAATAATGTGAATAGCACCTTTTTTTTAAATAATGGATTGAGCATTTAACCTTCTCACTCCTTGTGATGCCATTCGGCATCACCATGTTTCTGACCACACTTTTTAAATAAAGTAATAGGGCAGGCATCTATTGGGATCAATAAAAATATATTTTAATAGAAAAAAGTTTGAAGAATCGAATGATGTGCTTTATTGATATCATAAATAACTATAGACGATCAGAAAAAAAAATTCTAAAATGATGCCAAATTGTCATTGGGAATGCAAGGGTTAAAACCATTTTCATCAAACAATTTTAATAGTTTTTTGTTCTTATTAGCCCATATCGAACTGCTTCATTAATTTCACTAGCTTTCTAACCTTTTGCGTACACTCCTTGCCAACCTAAGTTGGGTAAAAAGGAATATTCTATGGAGAATATCCTTCCGCGCATGTAAAGAGTTCCATAAATTTGTGAATAAATCCAGAAAACATATTTAAAACATTAATTTCGTTTAAGGTCTAACATATATAAATGATATTTGAGAAAATTTGGCAATTTTATCGGAATGATAGGGATTTTGGTTAAATTGTATTCAGATCATTTTGTATGTAAACATTACCTAACAAGAGTATCCAACTAGCGGACCAATTAAGCTTTTCCCCCTGCCTTTTTACTATTTGTTTTTACCCAAGTTAGGATGGCACTGAGTGTAGATAGGCTTCAGGGATGCCACAATAAGTATCCGGTTGTGTGTTAAAGTTATAATGTTTATAATGTAAAGTTATAATGAACACACAGGAACATGTGAAAATATTTTAAAATGTAAGGGAAATATACAGCTAAACAATGTGCTTTAAGCGTCTATGAAAACTTTATATGTATGTAAATTAAATTGGATGATTGAAAGTATTTTCCAAAACTTGATTATTATATTTATGTTTTTGAAGAATTCATGTTTTTAAATAATTTAGTTTCCTTTAAGGCATCCACCCATGTTCAACGTCGTATTAAAAATAAAGCATTAGTTATTAACCATTGATATAGATTTCCCATACAGTTATAAATAAACTAAACACAGAAAAAGTGAAATAATCCAACACAATTTTTTTTACAATTATTTAAATAATCTGTTGATAAATTGGTACGAAAAATTCCTTTCTTTTTCAAAACGCTATTTCATTAAAAGTACTTAAAATATTTAAATTTCAGTTTAACTTGGTACAATATCATTCCTTTTAGCTCAAGTTAACAAAGATATTAAGTAAATATGGAAAATGGTTTTTAAAAAAAAGTATTGATAGTCGAAGCAAAATAATCAGCATTCAATGAAAAAAAAGGCAAAATCTAAAACAAATATTTTTTACATGTTAAACTTTTGGGAAAATAAGGATTTGAAAAAAAAAATATTACAATGTTTCAATTTGCAAAAGTTGAGTTTTAAATTTAATCTATGTACCTTAAAAAGGTATAAAGCTTCTTTGTTAGTAGGTCACATTTTTTAATATCTTGATTGAAAGTTTTACAGATATTTTTTCGAGTATTTATTTAGGACAAAAAGAGTATCTTAACTTAGGGGGATACTTTCAACTGAACAACTACGATTTCGAAGGCTGTATTAAAAAGCAAAGATCAAGATAAAATAAAAGGCTGTACAGTTTACACGGCCATTATTTCCCAATTAATTGAAAAATATTTTCGAGGCATACGAAAGACCATGTTAAAATTAGAACTTCTTGCGACCTGGCGTCCCTATTTGGAAACATTTTTTAAAACCACCCCACAAACTATTAACATTTTAATTAGTTCAAGAATTTATCTGGTTCGATGGAAGATTATTCAAATATCAGTGTTCAGCCTTTGATTACATGTATCAGTAATTTATTTCTATAAAAAATGAAGTTGAACGAGGGTCAATACTATATAAGTGTTCTTTAAAAATTCTTTAAATTTTGTTTACACTTTTCAAAAAAGTTGTTTTAATAGTTAATTCTAAAGTAATTTTGCATCAAAAGCAATGTTAAAATAAACTGTAAACTAGAAATAAGTGAAACAGCCTTTTGTTTTCCATTTATAACACAAAAATGCGTATTTTTAGCGCTTAAGGAGTGCCTATCACTAAATATTAAACAGTTTTTTTTATTTTTTTGATAAACATATATTTTAGCATACGTTTGTATGAAAAGTATGTTTAGATTATATAAGAATACAGTGTAGGATTTTGCACGGGTCTTAAGGGGTCATAGGAGTCTTAAAAATGTGCAAAGGTACTACAAAGCATACACTCTTAAAAAAAAGTGAACTTAACTCAGTCTGAATTAATTTTCACTCTTTTCAGTTTCGAAAATGCACTTATCCTATATGAGTGGATTTCACTTTTTTGTTTTAAGAGTGTAGTTTGATCTTTCATGTATTTTTTTAACTACTCAATATATAAGCATAAATTTTTATATGTAATTCTATAAGATTTATTTATTATAAAACAAATTTTAAAATTTATGAAACTTTAGCCAAAATTAAAATGAACGATAACAAACATAAAAATATTTACAGAATTTGAAAACATTGGGATTAGGCTTGCGCGCCAAATTTGAGGTCAAAATTGAAGAAATGACAAAGAATGACTCTATATTGTACAAATATGTACAAACAAAGACTTATACCTAAATTCACAGCTCAATTTTAAATAGAAATTATTTTTTAAAAAATTTCAAATCAAAATTTTAAAATTTTTATTAATTTTTATTAATTTTTTTAGAAATAGTTCTTAAAATAATTTCTAATAAAAATTAAGCTGAGAATTTAGGTATAAGTCTTTGTGCGATATAAAGTCATTTTCTTGGTCATTTCTTCAATTTTGACCACAAAATTTGGTTGATAGTTTTATGTTTGTTATCATTTATTTCAGTTTTGGCTTAAGTTTCATAAATTTTAAAATTTATTTTATAATAAATCTTATAGAATTACATATAAAAAATTAAACTTATATATTGAGTAGGTAGTTAAAAAATTTCATGAAAGATCAAGCTATGCTTTGTAATACCTTCTTTGCACATTTTTAAGACTCCTATGACCCCCTAAGAGGTTAAAATTATAAACTACTCACACAATTTATAAACAAAAGATAATTATTTTTCATTAAAACAATTATTTAGCTTACAAGTTGTCACTTACCTTATTGTCCGAATGTATATCCTTTGTAGATGTCAACACTGTAAATAATTTAAATACGACTAAACGAGACAACTTTTAGAATACCCCACGTTATCTGCTTAAATAGGGGAACGCCTCCAAGTTGGTGCAGTTGTGCAATCATGCAATCTTTGATTAGCGTTATTTGTTCTTGTCTGTTTGATTTTGCGGTAAAGATTGGATGTCAACGTTATGTAACAGTGACATATTGTTAGCGTTTTGGGTTTATTAGGAAGAACGTCGAACTAGAGCTACACGAGCAGGGCCGGATTTAAAGATTTTTTCGCCTGTAGGCTACGATCGATTTCCGTCAGATAAAGTTTTTTTTTTACTATTTTTTTTTCTTTCTACATATTAGAATCATCTATTTACACTGTAAATCGAAAGCGAAATAATAGGAGACTTTTTTAAACGGTTCTATTTTTATTTACTTCCAAACCCGGGGGAGGAGATGCATTGGATTGGATTGGATTGGTTTACATATATTTTCAGGCTTGTGTGCTTGGTCGCAAGGACCCGCTTATAAACCATCGTCAAGTAGGACAACACAAGACACACACAAACACATATGACTGATGTTGCCATCTGTCGACAGATGGCAACATCTGTCGCCACCTCCACAATTTAGACATGTCCCTGAAGGGGAGGGAAATTTTCTCCAGGAACCTGTACCCATGGTGAACTACGCAATGACCGACCACAGAACTTTCGGACCCAACAGATTTTACGAGCACGTACTCCGCGTATACTCGGTAAGTCTTCAGTGGCAACCGGGTCTCGAACTCTCAACCTTTCGATTTCAAGTCCGGGGTCCGGACCACTAGGCTCCTTACAGCCCCTGGAGGAGATGCAATCGCCCTCGCAGCAAAAATGTTTAATAATATTTGTACTTACAGTGGTGGCCAA
Organism: Hylyphantes graminicola; assembly: GCA_023701765.1. NCBI lineage: Eukaryota > Metazoa > Arthropoda > Arachnida > Araneae > Linyphiidae > Hylyphantes > Hylyphantes graminicola. Next base: position 68,977,836 of record CM043114.1, on the reverse strand, counting down.
AAATGTGGACACTTTTGAAAGTTTCATGTTTTTCAACTTTGTGTGATTACAGAATATATTAATTGTATATCAAATTAAACAATTGTGTAACAAATTAAAAGTAATTTAATCTTTATGAGGACCACTGTGTGTAGATCGCTGAAGCCGTCTATGAGACCTTTGTTCCCATATAATCTATATCCATGGACACAACATCATCATCAAAGTAATTTCATGTAGAATTAAAAATAAATACAGTATTACAATATCTCCATTACGAATAAGTTACGCAACTAGTAATAGTATGATCTGTCTTAGTTTTGCAAGTCATTGAACCACCAACTTGTATTGCAATTTCTGCATTAGAGAATCCATTGATTGTGTTTGTTAAGCTAAAATGAGCATAACTTTATTTGTAATACAGATATTTTAATTCTGTTTTTTCAATGAAATTCTACATTAAATTACCTTCATTTAAATATTTGTATTTAAGCGAAACTTAATAGATGCAAGAACACAGGTAACAGTTGAACCACGTGAAACTTTCAGTCCACACTTTTGGCCACCACTGTACGTATACGCTTTACGCATTAGTGTAAATTTGAAATTTTTTTCTTAAAAATACTAGTATATTTATAATTGTTTTACACCGAATGCCGCTTTAAATGGTCGTAAAATTTTCCGCTCCAACAAATTTGCCGAGCTAGGCTGCGGCCAACTTAGCCCATTTTGAAATATGGCCCTGTACACGAGGAGATTTTTGGTCACCAGACGCAACATCAAAACTTTAAACTCCACAGTTTTAACGATAACTCATGTCGCAGATTACTCATACAGTACAGTTGCAAGCGCAAATGAAGTATTAAGCTAAGTGTCCACGAGCAAGAAAAATTGCACAAGTTTCATGCAAGAAACTTGCTTGAGTGTTTACATGGAGCTTGGAATTTTCTTGCGGCAAGGCGCTGCAAGATATTTTAAAGCTTTGTTGCACGTTAAACTTGCAGAGTAGTGTCCACGATGCAATGGTTTGTATCTGTTTTAAGGGCAGGTGCATTATTTTTTGAAGGGAGGGGAGGAATTATGGGTGGTGGGTCAGGATTGAATTTTATCTTTGATAGGGGGGTCTGGTTTTAATATTCCAATTACTTGCCAAGCAATGAGGCGGGGTTAGAATTATTATGATGAAGTTTTAAAGTCTTCAGAAAAAAAATTACCAAATGCATATTAAATTCATATCACACTAAATGTGTAAAATCGATGCTTTTCAAATTTTGTCTCACTGTTCGTCAGTAGGTTGGGGGGGGGGGTTATATTTTAAATTTCAGGTCCCAAGTGGGGTGGGGGTCAACCTTTATATTTACAGTTGTATTTCTAAATCCTTTGTCCCCCGCGCCCACTACAGTTAATTAATGCGCCTGTCCTAAACATAAAAAGTGATCGGGATCATCTATTTCTATCTCCGTTCACCATGAATAAAAGGAAAGCTGTCGCTTTAATATTAATTGCTCATACAATTAAAAATCAAAATGCGCATATGTTGGTGAAGAATTGAGTGCAGAAAGGAAATGAACTAGGACTTTTTAGTAATTTTTTCAGGAATTAGCTATGGAAGACTCTCAGCAATTAAAATTAAAGTATATGTCGGCTTCCTATTTGGGATTTTTTTACTGAAGATGGAGACCAAACTTGTATCAGTAGGGGAATCCATCGAAATCGTCCCCAAAAAATAAGTAAGAAGCTATTATCACAGTGTATACCGAATATCAAGAGCAAGCAAAGCAAACACAACCATGTACCTATAGCCACACAGTTGCAATAAGTTGCAAGAATTTCCAAACTGTTGGAACCGAGCAACTTGAGTTGCACAAACCGGTTACACTTCCTCGATTTCTCCTCGCTGCAATATTGCTGAGAGTTGCCAATAGGGGACTTGCTGGGTCGTATACACGTGCAAGACCAAGCAAAACCGGTTGAAGCAATAAACTTGCAAGCTACTTGCGCGAGTTTTCTTGCTCGTGGACACTAACCTTTAAGCGATTGTAAAAGTATAGATCTGTGTCGGATCTTCGAAATCCCGTCTTGAGTCTACAAAAAAAAAATGAATGAAAAATAGAAATTGCTAACATGCAACCATATACAAATTTTTGTAATTTAGTCGTTTCCGGCTATCCTTTTCTAGCCTCTATTAGGAAAATTTAACGCAGCCAATTACGTATCGCAATTTAGAGCAGCGATCAAGTGACGAGTTCAACTCCTGAGCTGACACCCTAAGGAACTTCAAGCGACATCGTACGCTGACGCGCCTTTGGGACTCTGGACTACACAGATTTAACGAGTAAGACTAGTGTATTCGGGTATTTTTAGTTAACTATAATAGACCGAGAGCCCAGGGCCCCCAGACCTAAGTCATTTTGGCAAGGATGAAATGTATGTGATTAGGTTCGGTTTTTATATACTTTTAGTGTATGCATACCCGTTAGAGTGGACCGACGGCCAATTTAGAGGTATCGGGTACAAAAATTAGGTAAAATATAAGTTAACCTAAGTCATTTTGGCAAGGCTGATTTTTACATATGTTTTAGAAAATAACGTTAAAAGTTCGTAATAATTTTCCCAGACACTTTCCGTGGGCCGATATTTCTCCCAGACGCTTTAAACGTCTTTATCAAGCTCAGACTTTGTCAATCACATCTAGCGGCGTGAGATGGCGCTACAACCGTTCTCGGACATCTAGGAAGGGAAGTTAAGCAAAAAAGAACTATGTGTCGATTGGATATATGGTTGGTTGACTTATATTCCGGTGAAAGAATATCGTATCGATTTAATTGAAAAAAAATTAATTCGAAAATAGATTAATAAACAAGTTGTCATAGCTGCCTAGCTTACTACATTTTCATATCTCCAATAATCAAGCACACAAACTGGAATATCTGAAATCTGAAATCATAAACTAACAATCTGTGCATCGGCGCGAAGCGCCCTTTCACATTCATCGAAAACGTCCCATAGGGCATAACTTAAAACAAGAATCAAATAGCCAGGCGAACCGGCTGGTCTAAAAAAACAAGAGGGCGCTACTAATTTTCTTTCAGTCAAGTATTATTTCGACTTTTCCGGAGCAGGTCGCAGGATTTGAACTCGCAACCTCAAGATTAGCTCGCTCATGTTTCAACGAGAAGTAGCACGTAATGCCACGCGGTCATCGGGACATAAACTGGAATATATATGTCAATCAACCAACCATATCTCCAATAGACACATAGTTCTTTTTTGCTTAACTTTCCTTCCTTGATGTCCGAGAACGGTTGTAGCGCCATCTCATGCCGCTAGATGTGATTGACAAAGTCTGAGCTTGATGAAGACGTTTAAAGCGTCTGGGAGAAATATCGGCCCACGGAAAGTGTCTGGGAAAATTATTACGAACTTTTAACGTTATTTTCTAAAACATATGTAAAAATCAGCCTTGCCAAAATGACTTAGGTTAACTTATATTTTACCTACTTTTTGCACCCGATACCTGTAAATTGGCCGTCGGTGCACTCTAACGGGTATGCATACACTAAAAGTAAATGAAAACCGAACCTAATCACGTACATTTCATCCTTGCCAAAATGACTTAGGTCTGGGGGCCCTGGGCTCTCACTCTATAAATAGTTATAAAAAAAGTGTATCAATTATAAAACATAGTGTATGAAACACGTGCGAAAAGTAAACTTTTTAAAACACGTGTCATTATTTCACTCGCTTGCTCGTGAAATAAAATCCACTGGTTTTAAAAAGTGTTAATACTTTTCACACTTGTTGCATAAATAACTATTAGATTACTAGAAACCAATGTTGCAAAAAAGAAAAGAAAAAAAACAGGGAAAAAACATAACCAAGAAAATCAAATAGTTATAGTCAGACACTACAAAAATAAGGAGCGTTAACCATATCGTTTATTAAGAGTTACCTTTATTATTAAGGATGTGGTATGCTTCCTAGAATGGGGCCCGGAAGGCCATAGGGGTTTAGATCGCAGCTCATTACGCCAACAGTCTGCACACTGGGTGCAGGTTCGATTCCCGCCTTCACGCCAGGTGTACGTTCTCTGTGTCAGTAAAATTTTTGTCTGTGTCTTACTTGAAGGTCTATAAGCGGATTTCTGATCAAGCACACAAGCCAGAAATACATGTACAGCTGCGGAAATAAAAAAAGTACCACTAGTGATTATTTCTGCCGTTAGTCACCCTATAGAATCGGACCTTTTTGAGATTGTAAACAATTAACATTCTGAGTTAATTGCATGACACAAATTTTGCATAAGGGGTCATCTTCATATTAAAAATGTTACTAACTTTAAAATTTCCAATAGTAACACCCCTTTTTGAGTCCATATTTCAAGTCTATGACCTATGTTAATACGAAATGCCAAATTTTGTTAGTTTTTAAGCATTATTAGGGGAGTTAGAGACATGCAAAGTTTAGGTCCCATAATGTTAAATGAGTTGCACATAAAAAACTATCTCAATCTATAAATAATTAAGATAATGAAACGAATTTTTTACTGAAAAGAAATTATAATAACCCAAACAAAATGCATTCAATAGTGGGGTATTTAAAACAATTTTTATATTTTTTAATAATTATTATATTAATTTTTAAAAAAAATATGAATAGAAACCCCTCAATATTTTTACAGAAATGCATTTAAGACAGGAAGTTTAAGCGAAATCCCAAATTTTAAATTTTTTTATTCATAATTCGCTGAGTAAATCACAAAATACTTTTTAATTACCCTTTAGGGGACTGTGTATAACATTATGTGTAATTGATAAATAAAGACGGCCTTGCAAAAGGAAGAACTAGACTGCGCTTGTCATTTTAGAGATGATCCCCAAAATGTCCACAAGTGATTCGATTGAATAACTCGTCAAATATTCATCCAAATGTAACAAAAACTTAGATTTAAGGGTTTTCAAGAGTGCTTAACATTTCTAAGTTATTAAAATTGGGTGTTGCCATTGGAAATTTCAAAGTTCGTGACATATTTAATACGAAGACGGCCCCTTATGCAAATTTTGCGTCATGCAATTAACTCAGAACGTTAATTGTTCACAATCTCAAAAAGGTCCGATTCTATAGGGTGACTAATGGCTGAAATAATCACTAGTGGTACTTTTTTTATTTCCGCAGCTGTACCCAACCAGTCCCCTAGAATTCTAAATCTAAAGAGTATTGTATAATTATCGCACTAGAGCTACAAAAGGCTTTTGGCGCTAGATTTAAAGAGGAATTCCATTTGTACGTTATTGTATAGCGAATTTAAAATCGAATATTTTGTTGTATTTCCAACAAAATAAAAGAACTTAAATAGCTCACACCTTTTGGACATAACTCTGGTAAGTAAGCAAGGTAAGTTTTATATATCGCACTAGAGCTACACCGAGGGCTATTGGTGACGGGCGTCGTAATTTAGAACCACATCAACTTACTACCGCTGGTGTTCCTTGAGTGCGATTTGAGATTTGGTTTGTCCAATATATGATAGATGGTTGGTAGACATATATTCAGGTTTGTGAGCTTGGTCAGAGACCCGCTTATAAACCCTCGTCAAGTAAGACAGACACAACACACACAAATAGCAGCAGACTCGCTCTCAACAGAGGTAAGCTCGTTAAAAAATCCATCTAATTTTTATAGACAGAGGCCAACTAGAGGATCCCCAGAATTTACTTGTCAACCCCAGAGGTATTGATTTGGTACGTGAACTTGTAGGAGTTTGTGACCACGAAGAAATATTTCGTGCACCAGTCACCATTAGCGTACACTGTAGTCTTCAGCGGTCAAGGCTCGAACTCGCAACCTTAAGCCTTGGTTTCCTCGGAGTCTGTCGCCAGAAAAATGCGACCGCTATTATACGCGGATGACGTCACTCTACCGGCCACCGCTTCATCAGAACGTTACGTTGACACGAAACTGGAAACCTAGCGAACTCACTCAACTCTACTCTGCAGTTGTTTTGGCTTTCGTCTTTGCATGTCAAAAATGGAAAATTTAGGTTCTTCGTGATTTCTCACAAAGTCAATTAGCATTTCTTCCTCGGCAAGCGTAAAACAACTCTCGCTTCCATCATTTCCTCAAATTTTTAATTTTTGGCAAGCACACCACGCAACAGACAACGGCAAAAACGTTGTCATCAGGCGCACTCAACAGCAACGCAATCTGGCGGTCGTTTGAGTTGTCTGGCAATGCTCCCGAGGAAACCACTCTAGCGTAATCAATGTCAGCAGTTTGTATGACGTCCTTCACTGCATATGTCCGACCGCTTAAATCTGTTGACGGACTCCGTGGCTTTATGGATACAAGTCCAAGACCTTAGCAGCCAAGATATGATAGACCACACATGAACAATAAATTTGATCAAAATAAACCAATTATTAAAAGTATTTACAGGGTGTGGCCCGGGTCGCCTAGTGGCTAAGATAGCAGCCCATTACGCTAACAGTCTGAGCACTGCCAGGCTAAGGTTAAGCTTGAGTTATCGTGGCACTAGAGCTACCACGAGGACTATTGGCGACGGGCGTCGTATTTTAGAATAACAGTCAAGTGACGAGCCGACACCTGAATAGGCTCCCAACGCAACCATTAAGGGCGACATCGTACGCAGCGTAAGGACTTTAAAGGATATTTTACGTGCACTCCCTTACACGGGGTATTATTCGTCGGACATTTTTTGACTGCACGGGCGTTTATAGGTCGGCAGTTATTTTGGCGATGCCCGGTCCCGAACCTGGGACCTTTCGCATGCTAGGCGAGTGCTGAACCGACTGGGCTCTCCAGCCTCTCTGAGCACTGCCAGAGATGCCCAGACCCTGGGAGGATTATTTTAAAATTGGTTGATTATTATAGCTCTGTAAAAGATTAACCAAGTAGCAGAGTTTTGGCACTCATACGAAGTCGTCTATCCTCATGCGAGGAAATAGTTGCCCCAGTCAATAGCTAGGGCAATAAAAGATATCATACGCTGCTCCAAAACTTAAGTGACTAAACCATCACCAATTAAATTTTTTAAAACATTTTTTTTTTAAAATTCGTTAAAAATCAGCTAAGCCATCTAAAAAAAATAAGAACAAATACATTTTTATTATTTTATTTTAAAAATACATTTTTATTGTTCAAAACCACAATAAGTAACGCTTGTTGAATATCACATGTAAATGCACAATTGCACAATATTTAAACACTGAAGAACTATAACACACAATAATAGTAAAGCACAATAATAATAAAACACAATCTTTGTTAACAATAAGAACAACTCTGTGCAGTAACAGTTCAGCGGGCCGCAAACATTCGATTTCCAGTATTATTAGGATTCTTAATTTCAATTCCTAGTGCAACCATGGTGGTGTATTTGACATAGCTCAGGCGTTTTAATGTCATTCACAACGATAGCTTCTGTCCGTCTACAATGGCAGAAATGCTGAAAGATGTAATTCAGGTCCTGTTCTTCCATGAGACCCGCTAGACCCTGGCCTAGGGTCCCCAAATTTTAGATGCCCCTAAATTTCAGTTTCTACTATCCGAAACGATAGTTTCCGTCCGTCTACAAGGGCAGAGATGCTTTCGATGTAATTCAGGGCCTGTTCTTCCATGAGACCCTCTAGATCCTGGCCTAGGGTCCCCAAATTTTAGAGGGCCCTAAATTTCAGTTTCTACTATACGAAATGATAGTTTCCGTCCGTCTACAATTTCAGAGATGCTTTCGATGTATTCAGGGCCTGTTCTTCCATAACACCCGGTAGGCCCGGGCCTATAGGGTCCCCAAATTTTAGAGGCCCCTAAATTTCAGTTTTAATTATGCTAAACACTGTAAAACCCCAAAATATCGGTAAACTTGGAAACAAATATGGTACTCCACTTTGTTTTTGCCAAATTTTGACTAAAAAATTGATCTAATGTGATTGTTTTGATCAATGCTTATAAAGAAGCCGATAAAATTGTAACAAAAACTTGACACATAAGTCAAAATAGCATCATCATTATTGGAAATCATACACAAATTTTTCCGTAAAGCGGCCCCTAAAATAGGTTATGCCTGTAGTATAAGATTTCCTAGACTAGGCCCTGGCTGTATTCGATACAAGGTTTTTTCCGACCTAAATAACGTTTTTTTTTTGTTTTTCCCGTTTTGCACGACGTTATACGTTTTTTTCCAATCTGCATGAAAGTTTTTCGTATTTTTCTCCACCCAGAAGGACGTTATTCCGTATTTTCTGTCCGTATTAACGTTATTCATTTTTCCCCCGTCTGGAATGACAAAGTCCATACTAGTTTTTTCCAAATCAATATTTTTGCCGAAAATAAAAACGTACGCCCTCTCAGAAATAACACTTTCATTTTTGACGATTCATGAATCCTCAAGCCTCATTTCGCTAATTTTGAGGATTGTATCGTCAAATTATCTCGTAACTTTTGAGTAAACGCGAATCCTCACTTTTACGATCTTGATTTGACGATTCTGTATCTTGATTTTGAGGAAACTGAATCTCATTGTTGTACTCACATGCTAAAAAATGACGAAATATTAGATTAGACGACATTCAAATCCTCATAAAAATGACGATTCAAATTTCCTCACTTTGAGGAAACGAAAACTCGGAGCATTTGTCAGTAACGGAGTCGTCAAAATTAAGGAAAATTTCGTCGTTTTTGAGCATTCATTTTTCAGAGTGCGGAGGCGTGAGACTAGTTGAGAATTTGTATGGAAACGCTTGCATTAGATTTTCCGACTAAGGAATTCTGTTTAGGAAATCGAAAGTGTGCTTTTGGACCGTACGGTACTACAATGAGCAATTTTTAAAAAAGCATTGGTAAAATCTATTTAAGTAGGTTCTCAAAATGAAACAGTTTGAAACGCTTGAATTCTACTGACAATCTACCACTAGAAATTTTCAATACAAAAGAAATAAAAATGGGTTAAAATGACTTATGTAAATTATTATCACTAAGTTGCATTCTTTTTCACAACCTACGGAAAGACATGTAAAAATATTATAACCACCATATGAACAACAATCGCGAGTCCATTAAATGTAGACAAGATTTTTTTTCCATGGACGCATAGCTCAGTTTAGCACCAATTTAATTTTTATTTTTATAAAAAATGTTGCAGTTATTTACGAAAGTATGATTACGTTTCAATATCGGCAGAAACTATATTGACAGCCGTTTAAAAAAATAAAAGATTTATCTCTTGATATCTTATTAAAAATGCATTAAATTCGGGTATCCATAAAATGTTTGTTAAAATACTACAGAAGGCCCACAAGGAAAATTTAATAATCCTGACAATAAAAGAATGTCATGATTATTGTATCATGACAATAAAAGAATGTCCTGAAACACTTTTGAATCGTAATCAATTAAAGGTACCAGCGAATCAAAATGTAAGCATATTGACGACACAATATGAAAAATATTATTATGTTTTTCGGGATGATTTTTTTTCTAATAAAATGGGGAAATATTATTAATGCATATTAACTTTATCGAGTTTATATTTTCCAACATTTTCGAAACACAGAAAACAGGCTGGTTTATTTATATATGAAGAGCTCAAGTGCAAAGCAAGTTAAATCACTCTTTTGCTCTAAAATAACCAGTATATGATACAGCCAATGGCCAGTTACTTTAGAGCGAAAATGGCATAAGCTAAACGTGATTTAACTTGTTTTGCACTTGAGCTCTTCATATTAGGTACCTCATTTTAAAAATTCTAAAATGATAATTTATAAAACAATTTCTGTTAGAGGACCTATTCTTGTAGCAAATTGATCAAATGTTTCAGCCATTATTTTATATTGAACAAACACTTGAACACATGCACATACGAACACACTTTTTTTGGTCACATATTTGGCATGGTGGCAGCCGAAAGCAGTGAGTTTACATGTCCAGGTACATCGAAATTCTTTACGTTTTCTTGGAAGCTTTCCTCAACAAAAAAAGCAATGCCAGAACTCGAAAAAACACGAGAAGAACAAAAGCCAGTCCAATGTCTCGATTCATATTTTCCTAAAAATCACAAGATTCTTAAGTTAAATATAGTCGATTTTTTTAATATATAAACACAAATTTAACAATTTCAGTCCCAAAAATTTACTACACTACACAAACATCTGATATTTAAATAATAAGATTATTTTAGGTCAAAAATAAGAGTTCCATAAGAAAAAAAAATCATTTTAATTTTTTTATATGGTTTTTGAAATAGTGCTAAATTTTGTTAACTGTGAAAAACAAAATCAAAAATATATATCTTACCTAAAAACACTTCGAGTTATATATTTTAAGGTACCTGACCATATTATTAAAAAAATTTAGTAATTTTTTTTATCCGAAATAGTTTAAATTGTGTTTTAAATATGCGGAACTGAAGTGAACTTTTCAAAAATCAGGCGTTTTTCTAAATAAAAAAATAGTAGTTCTGACTTCTCTTGAGATTAATGTAAAATATTGTCGAATTGAACAAAGTGTGAAGAATCGAATGATGTGTGTTTTGATGTCATAACGGGATTTAAACATTCTGAAAAAAAATATATATATATATTGAAAGTGATGATGTCAAATGGCATTACTGGGGCTGGGACTGAAAGGGTTAAATTAATTTTTGCACTTCGTAAGAAAATGTAATCAATAACTTTTTCTTAATAAAGTAGTTACGACACAAATTTTTTAGTCAATTTCATTTCCAAGTTTATTATTTTAAAACTTTTTTTAAATATGGAGATTCAAATCTAACTCATTTTTGCGCTTCGTTTTTTTTTTTTTTGGATTTTTGTTATTCTACTATAAAGTGTTAGTTAATTTACTTAACAAATTTATAATTTCGTAAAAAATATATTTTCATAGACATCTAATTTTTATAGAAATCTATCAAATAAGAAAATAATTACTTTTACTTCCTTAAGGTTCTATTAATGGAATTATTTGGATTTAAGCAAAGTATTTAGCCAAGTATTATATGAATATAGATTATTTTTTTAATAAAACAGGAATTAGAATTAGAAAATTACCTCTTCAAAATTCAACGATGACAACACTTCCTTCCCATCTCTTGGGCATCTGTTTGTCGTACAAGCTAAAATATATAAATACTTCTTTAAGAAAACATCTATTATCATTAACACTTGAAGTGTACAGGAGAAGAACCGCTTGATTTATTAGGAGTCTTCCCGTAATTGTGTCTGTTTGGCGAACATTGGCGATAGGAAAACGGTTTTTCTTTCGGTTCTTCGTATATTTCTTCGGTACAAACGTGTGACTAGTGTCCACTGATCTCTAGCGTGAATCAGGGTTGCCGCGAAAGATAAAAAAACGAGTAACCAGTTTCTTTACACCAGTTTAGACGATTTCTCGCAATCATTGCCAAAGAGGCCTATTCAGGAAAGCCTTCTACGAAATCAAGCGGTTTTTTTTACCTGTACTCTTCACTTGTCATCTACTTATTCTAACATGAAATTTTATAAATACTGAGAAAAGAAACTTAATTGTTTCCAGTAATAAATATAATAATTCCACTCATTATATAAATTTAGTTTCTTAACTCCTCAACAAAATCCTTCACGTAGGGGTGAGTGTTGTACCTTGGGACACTGACAATTTCTAATAATCTAGTGGCAATATTCATACATTGTTTATTTCTAATAGTAGCCTTAACCAACAGACATCAAAATAAAATTTAACCCTAGCATCATTGAATTGATGAATTGGTGACAAAAAATAATATTTCATAACCCCAAAGTAAATATTTTTCTCATTCTAATATAATTTTTTAACTTGGTACTTTTACAAAAAGTCAACTGCATTTTATTTTCCTCATAAAAAGAGAGGATTATAAAATATTTTGGTTATGAGAAAATCATGATAATGCATTTAGATTGGCCACTATCTTGCTTTTATTTAAACCATGTAGTGTATTATACCTTGGGACAGTAAAGCATATTGTATCATAATATAATGTTAAATAATGTGGACTTGCAATTTTGCTGTATAACTTAAATTATTCTTGAATTATGAAGTTTTATTTGTGTATTTCCTTGAAAAAACAATAAAGTTTGTTTCCTGACACAAATTAGCTCAAGTGTATGACAATTGACTGAATTATAAAGCATGTCCCAAGGTACAACATCATATTGTACATTGGGACAGTTTATCCTGTCTACTTTAAATGAGTGGCAATTTTTTAATTTCAAGCTGCCACAATTTAAAATAATATATTATAGAGGAATATTTTGGTTTGTTGAAATGCTGCTCTTAAATTTTTATTTTGACGTTAATTATCGAAGAAAAAAATTAAAATGTAAAAATTTTCCCAAGGTACAACACTCTCCCCTACATTCTTAATCTAAACATTTTTTGTAATTAAAGGTTAAAAAAGCATGTTTTACAGTAACGTTGAACAAATTATATTTTCTGTTCAATTTAGTTTGAAAATTGTCGCACTAGAGCTACCCGAAGGCTATTGGCGCCGGGGGTCGTATTTTAGAACCACAGTCAAGTGACAAGCCGACACTTGAGTAGGCACCCAACGCAACCGTTAAGCGCGACATCGTACGCAGCATTGGGACTTTGGAGGATATTTAACGTGCACTTAAATTGCGGCCCCATTAGAGGAAGAAAAAAAATTACTTATGTGAGGACATAAGGCTACTATTCCAATACGCGGGCAAAAGCGATTAAGTGTAAAAAAATGTACAACGACCACCAAATTTAATATTTCCAAATATAACCTCTAACTGATGTATACTGCGTTTTGTTGCTAGAAAATTAGGTTTGGCGGGATTTGCGCCCTCGAAATGAAAATTTATCGAAGGAAAATGTTGTGGAGCCACTCAAAATTAAAGAAAGTACTCACTGATATTTTTTACATCGCTCCATTGGTTGATTGAAAGAGCTTCATTCCCATAGTAGATCCAAGATATGTATTTAAGCCAGATAAAGTATACTGGTACGGAACTGAAAAAGAGCAGATTAATTATCTAAAATACGTTCCCTCAAAAACACAATACCTCATTCTAAATATTTATCATAACAAATCCGGCTCAAATTGATTATTTTAATATTTATTTAAAAACAATATTCCGATTCCAAAAGTGCAAATGTCAACGCATATACTGTTCAAGTAGATAAATACAGATAATTTTCTTCTGTCTTTGTGCCGTTTTTATTGATTAAATTTCGAAGTAAAAATAAGGTTAGCATTGAATTAGTCCATTAAATCGTATTTTTTATCAACACTTCATTAGACAGGCACTTAATCCTTCAATAACCCTTTCGTTACGAAGGATTTCTGTTTGCTCGTAATATGTGATAGGAATATCATTATCGAATCCTTAGTTGGGCGGCCGTTGTGGGCCGTTTCAGTAGTGAAAGGGATAAAAAGGTTTTGTTGTATATAATCCGAAGTAACTTGGTCTTCTTGATGTACTTTTTGGTGAATGCGGAGTCTTAAAACCTTTGATTACACAGTAAATAAAGGTTTTGCTGTAAAAGGCAAAGACCAACTTTGGGAAAAAAAAATAGTCTGAGATAAAAGATGGCATTTTGTCAACCGTCGAGTTCTCTCGCGAGTAAAAAAACTAACTGAAAATATGACTAAATCAGAATGGTCCTTCGAAGCATTTATTTAAAAAAAAACTAATAATCTAGATCAGTGGTTCTCAACCTTTTGTAGGTGACGACCCCCTAATGCCACAAAATAACGTCGTGACCCCCCCCCCCCCCTCTGCCCTACATATGCGGTACTCTTTATTAACTATTATATTTGGGTAATTGTTTTTTTTTTTTTAATTTACGATGGCTGTCCCGTGGGAAGGTTTTGAACAGGTTATTTGAGCTGCGATCTGAAATTCTGATATTTTTACAAGATCATGCTACACCAGAATTGACCGGATTTTTTAGTTCCCCAACTTGGTTGTTTCAACTTTCATACTTAGCAGACATATTTATGCACCTAAATGAGCTAAATACCGAGCTACATGGTCGAAATATAACAATAATCAAAACCCAAGACAAAATTAATGGATTCTTAAAGAAACTGAATGTTTATAATGCTAAAGTTAAGAAATCTAATTTTGAAAACTTCCATTTATGTTACGAATTTAAAAAGGTTCCGAAAAGTTCCGACAAGCACAAGTTTCTCATTAGCTTGTTGCAACGTAACGTACTAGAACTAAAATTATGCAATAATAACATAAAAAAGTTGAAATGTAAATTAACCAAGATATAGAGTAAAATAATGTGCGGTGATTTTTTTTTAAATTCTAGTTGTAAAAATATTGCATAAACCGTTACTTAATTTTTTTAAACTTTTTGCGACCCCCCTAGGATCCCTTCGCGACCCCCCCCCCCCAGGGGGTCACGACCCACCGGTTGAGAACCACTGATCTTGATGATCATCTAGAAAAGTGTATTTTACTTCAACAACTTATCAAAAGTTTGATACCAACGATGTATCTTAGCCAGAGCAGGTTCAATCGACTTTACTCTTACTCTCTTGGATGAACATGTCGTCACTTAAGTTCCCACATGTGCTATCTCATTGTTGTGCAAGAATCAGATTTACTGTGATGTAACCCTTGGCGCGATTTTTTCGGATTTGGCAATACATTTTTGTTCTGTCTGATTTCGAATGATGTTTCGAATTCTTTTAAGTCGCAAAGATTACGTTTTCCGGAAAACCCTTCTGACCGTTATTTGCTAATTTCGGTTGGGTTTTCGACCGACCTTTGGCACTATTTTGGAAAGTTCACCATGGGTTACCGTTCAGTAAATTTCTACCTTTGTACAAAGTGTGATAGCACATGTGGGATAATATTAAGTGTTAATGTATAACCCCAAATCTCCGATAGACATTTTTTTTTATAAAACATGAAAATAATCATCCAGCTAGATGTATCGGAATTGACAACTTACAAAAACGATTGTTTGATACTAACGATAAACTGTTCACTTTTGACAGCAGACCCAAAGATCCAACGCTTACGAAAGAAGAACGCAACTAAATCCGAATGGTCCTTAGAAACATTTAAAAAAAACCATCTAATCATCTAGATGATCTTCTAACAATATATATTGGATTCAACAACTTATAAAAAGTTTGGAAGTACGATGTGTTTTAGCCAGCATGTCCAATCGACCCTGCGCTTACTCTCTTGAGTTAAAAACATGTCTATTGGAGATTTGGGCTCATACATATTTCTTTTATAAGAATGAAGCTGATCATCCAGTAAGATGTATTGGATTTGACAACTTACAAAAAGGATTGTCTGATACTAACGAGAAACTGTTCACTTTTGACAGCCGGTCCAACGCGTAAGCTGCAAGACTAAATTAGTGGAACCATGTTTTTTTTTTTCAATAAAACTTACCCAGCGTTGAGGTAAAATCCACCAAACAGCACTAGGGGCATAAGAAGCGGGATTGAGATGCTCAAGGCGACGTTCAGAGAGCTGCTCATACAAGACACCATGTAGCCTGGAATGCAGAGAACAGTGTAGTTTAGGTGCTTGAATAGATTTTAATTTATTATTCGCTTGACATGCCAGTCCAGTGTGGGACGGGTTACGGACACAATCCCGAATGGGTCAAAATTCCGATAAGGACGAAATCCCGAATGGGTCAACATTCCGACAAGGACGAAATCCCGAATGGGTCAACATTTCGACAGGGACGAAATCCCAAATGGGTCAAAATCCTGATAAGGACGAAATCCCGACTGGATCAAAAGACAGTTAAATTAAAGCTGCTATGCTTAATTACGGGAAATTTAATTGCTAATTTTTGCATTTGGGAAGAGTGTTTTTTTTTAATGCTATGTAAACATAAAATTCTTTCGGTTTGAAAGACGTTGATGTTCATTTCTATTGGATGTCTTGCCAAAAACATTATTACTAGGCAACTTGACAGGACGGGTGGAATTTTTACTAAAATTAAGACCGAACCCTACGATTTATTTAATTTGGAGAGCTTCACATTTTTAACTAAGACCTTCAACTAGTTTTTAAAGTCTATTCTAGTTAAAAAGCCAAAAACTACTTACCAAATGACGCAGATACATTGGCCATCAGTACCAATATACCCAGACAGATGAGAAACGCTTTGAAATCAGGATTCAAACCTAATCATAAAGAAATGAACGTTTTACCAAATTGAATCAAATAATCATTTAAGTTAGCAAAAAAAATATATTAAAAAAAGATAAAGCATAACTTACCCACCATCCAATAATTTATGGAAATAAAAACAATAGTTGCTCCTGCTAATATGGGTGCCTAAAAAAAAGATTAATTTCTCGAAATAAGATTAAAACTAAAGAGTTAAAAAAAACAAACACAAATGAAAATGTAAAAGATCCCTAAAAAGCATACAGCTGCTCTGGGGACTTAAACAAGGTCCTATCTGTCCCAGTGCATAAAAACGAATGAATGAAAAATAGAAAATGCTAACGCTCTGACCGTATCAAGAAAAAATATTTAAAAAAAATCAAATATTTTTAAAAGACACTAAAAACAGTGAAAAAATATACCAAACCAAAAAAGTTAAATAATTGTGTCCCAGATACTAGGATTATAATTAGTAAATAACACATGGCCAGCACTCTCTAAGTTAAGTATTAAGTTTACCGATTTACATTCATTCGTTTTTATGCACAGAAGATGCGATTTCAGTTAAGTCCCGAAAAAGCTATGTATACCTTTTAATGGTTTTCAGTTGATCTTTCTCGTTTGTGAAATGAAAAATTGAAAACCATAAAAAGGCTTTTTAGGAACTCTTGCCTTTTTATGAGCTCTTTAATAACACAAAGTTTATTGAAGCCTATTTTTATCCGATTAAAGTTTTTTTTAATTTTTGAGCCGTATTAAATTAACAAAAACTGTAAACAAGAAATTAATTCGAAATACTTCCGCTAGTGTTTTGCAGAGGAAGAACACGTCGGTTCTGTACATTCCATTCCAGTGCTCCCGCAGAAATATTGGCTGTTCCAGCGTAAAAGCCTAAAATCAATAAAATGATGTTATACATTCAATAAATTACCTATTTTTTAAATTTAAAATAAGTTACAAGTTTTTTCCATATAAAAGATAAAATAAGAAATAACTTTATATTCATTATTTAACTGATATAAGTATCCCAAAAAGAAAATTTGTTTCCTTCAAAGTAGCAAGTTCCATCAAAGATCGACATTTATTTTTGGAGTAAAAATATGAAATCATGCATTAGAGGGTGTTAGTATACCATATATTAATTCCAGACTCCATAAAAACTCCTGTATTTTTTTTCCTATACAAAATATGAATGAGTAATCTTCGATCATTGAGCTAGAAGGGAAACTAGAGTGAAGTGTCAGCGAGCGTAAAACCCACTCACACACTTTTGAGCGAACCGGGCAGAAATGGACTATTGTATGCAATGATTGTATGAGACCCCTCTATCTTATTGACATTGGCTACTAAATGTATTTTAACATTTTCAGTTCGAAAGAAAAATTAACTTTCCTTAAATTCCAACTTTTTAAAGAATTAACCATGTGGATCACTAAGAACCAGCGAACACCAACCCAATAGAGAAATAGGCAAGTTCCTAGGTTTTCTGCCCCGTTCGTTTTTTGCTGCAGTGCCGTGTATTCCTCCGCCTTTAGTTATTGAACCGAATCGCTTGCTGCTCTGTTCAGTGAATCGCACACTTCACTCCACTTTTCCCTCTAGCTCATTGTCTTCGATGTGCTCATAAGTGGACACATCAGAAGCTTGGGAAAAAGACCTATTCAACATGTACAAAGTATAATTCTGCACATGCTTCTCCAGATCACATTTCGCACTGTTTTGGTCAGAAAAAGGTCTGGTCTCTTTACTCTAGTCCTCTTCCAGTCTTCGATTTCTTGACTCTCGACTAGATCATGGTCTTGGTCTAGCTTGCGGTTTAAGAGGAATAAGTCAACAACAACCCTTAGATGAGGTACAAAAGTAAAGAAAAAAACTTACGTTTATGACTGCCATCATATTCGAGAAAGTTGTGTTCATGAGAACAATGAAGAGGGCGCCGTTTATGTTCATCACACCCTTTTCGTCAACCTTTTGACGGAAATACACGAACCCAAGTAGCAACGCCAGAACCTATGGAAAATATTAGGTTTTTAAAAAAAGCATTTTTCAATTACCTAATATAAAATACATGGAAACGAAAATATTAGATTGCCATTGGAATAATTACGTTTTGAGGCAGTTGTACATTTTTGAAAATTTATCGCTTGCGCCCACGAAATGAAAAAATATTAATTATTCTTGGTTAAACTAAAGAATCGGGGCCGGATTTGGCGTTTTTCAAAAATATCGCCAAGAAGAATGACAACAAACCCCGGCATGCGCAGAGACAACCAATAAATGACCGAAGTATGGAGAACGTGCCATGACGAAAAAAACTTTCCCATCGGTTTTTTCGCCAAAGGTTGCCCTTTTACCAATTAGTCGGGATTCCCAGGTTTAGCGTAAAATATCAGGCCACGATTCTTTATATAGTTTAACCTTATTCTTTATTAATAAAACATCCACCTCAGAATACCAACAAGCCGATAAACATTACATGAATTAACTGCCATTTATTAAAAAAGTTTCTGCTAAAATATCAATTAGATGAATATTTAATATAGAACCGGGCCCGGGCTTAAAAGCGACTGCCAAAATCCGACAGGGCCGAAATGCCTGAAAATTCCCAACCGGACAGAAATCCTGACAAATCAATAAATTAATGCAGTTAGATTTAATTAAGGGCAATTAAATCAATAATTTTCCATTTTTCTGTTTTCATTTTTTGTGGTCGGACTTGTGTCCATTTGGAATTTCGGCTGATTTTGGGGGTTTCGGCTGTCGAGTTGATTTTTGGGATTTCGGCTGTCGAATTGTTGATTTTTGGGGTTTCGGCTGTCGAATTTTTGATTTTTGGGGTTTCGGCTGTCGGTATTATGGCCCGGACCCAAAAATAACAATAATTTAAAACTTACAATGCTCTGCATGAAGCGAACTTTAGTGGTCATCGGTTCTCTGATCATGGCTATCCACGATCTCCAGAGAACGGCTTTGAACTGGGAACACCAGGAAGCCTTGTACCTGAAACCCAAATATTTATTGTTCGACTCTAATGAAACTTACTTCACTCTTCAACAAACATTCATTTTCTTTCCCTGAACAGTCTTTTTTTTTTTTTTAAAAATCCATTAGAAAATGATTGAAATTATCTTTAAAAATGCTAATCCGAGTGATTAATTTTTCTACTGTCCAATAATTGTCATTGAAATACTCTTAGTCATGGTGCGAAAAGTATTGCTTTGAAGCCAATATATAATCTACGAACAATTTTCAACTCTGATCCACAAAACTTTCCGATAAAAAATATATATTTAGGAAAATACTAGTTGTCTTATAGTTTACATAAGAAATTTCAAAACTCCATCACAATCTAAAATTTTAACTTTCCCAGTCAGCCTGACATTAAAAAAAAAAAAAAGAAACTTGTTCTAAAAAGATGAGGTTTTTGAAAAATGCTCTTCTAATATTTGACAAATTATCTTTGTTTTGCAACAATGGGAATGTTTGAGATGACGTGCGGCTCCTGTTTTCATTTTGCGGAGTCCTGCTATTTCCTTGGTTATTTCTGTTTCACTCACAAAATGACCATCATTCAGAAGGGAAAAAAATATTTCTATGCAAAATTTCTTTAACAAATGATTTTAAAAACTGAAGCACAACAAGCAGTTGGCATCTAAAAATTTTACAACGTGAATTATTATTAAACAAATAAAATCATTTTAGATTAGAATATCAAAACAAAATTATGGACAAAAAATTGAAACAAGACAACTGGAGTTGTTGCCATTCACGACGTGGAGTTGTAGTGCTGCCATCTAGTGAAATAATTGGAAACTTAAAACTGGGCCTATCATTTGGAACAATTCTATAGTTTAATATTCAGTAAAATACTCATGATATTTGCTGATAGAGCATAATATTTCATCAATTTTATTTATAATTATAAAAAATCTCAAATATAATTATATATTCTTTGGTTTTTTATGTAGAAACCAAAGAGTTCTATAGAAGGGTAGAGACGGAACCTGGCAACAGCACCATGGACCAAACCGGAGAAAATATAGGGTGGCATGTGGGGCCCGATGGCAGAGTGATTTGGATCACAAGCCATAACGCTAGCAGTCCGCAAGCTGTAACGGGTGCGGGTTGGATTCCCGCCTTTGCCCTGGGAGTACTTTCTTTCTCAGTATCAAAATTATAAATTAACTAGCACTTTTGCCACTCTATTCGTACATTAAAAAACTTTTAAACTTTTTTAAATTTTAATTAAAAAAATCATTGAATTTTTCACAAGTTTCCTTAGATATTTTTTT
Organism: Hylyphantes graminicola; assembly: GCA_023701765.1. Classification (NCBI taxonomy): domain Eukaryota; kingdom Metazoa; phylum Arthropoda; class Arachnida; order Araneae; family Linyphiidae; genus Hylyphantes; species Hylyphantes graminicola. The sequence continues at coordinate 68,957,414 of CM043114.1, read as the reverse complement.
AAAAATTAAAATAGATAGTAATGAACTTCCTACCTGGCACTTGGTCTGATTTCTGTATCCTAAAAAATAATCAGTAACATTTTATAACATTGCTATAACTTCATTTGAATCTTATTTGCTTTAAATATTTACTTTCAAAGGCAGTGCAGACATATTTTAGGAAATGTTACAAAAATAAAGATATGAACATTTTTTAAATACAAATTTCAAAAGCTTTTTTTCTTAATTTATCAAAATTCTGCATAACATTTTAAAATTCTGTTTCTCTTTTCAATAAATAATCCAGGTTTCAGAATATTTATGTGATAAAATTGCAGGATGTTAGTTCATAGTAATCCTAATTAAAGGAGGGTACTGGTGGCTCTTTGCAGTACTAACTATCTTGAGCAACTACTTTTCATTAGTAAGAAGGGCTAGTGACGACATGCGAGTGCAAATCAATTCTAAAAACTAAAAAAAATTCAAAAAAAAATTACGTTAGGGGAAATTAAGAAATTCTACTTGAAAGGCTTGAAATGTCATAATTTTTTAATGTCATAATTTTTTGAAAAAATCGCACATTCCTAAAGATAGCTGTAATAAAACTTTTTTAGTAAATATTAATTTTTAATTACAATTAAATGAATTGATTAAATGATTAATTGAAAGTCGTATAGTTTATACAGCCCAGTTTTTTTATTGTTAATTTAACCCCTTCGGTCCCAATGACAATTTGGCTTCATCATTTTAGAAATTGTTTTCTGATCATCTGTAGCCATTTATGATATCAAAAAGCACATCATTCGATTCTTGAAACTTTTATCTATTAGAAAATATTTTTTTTATTAATCCCAATAGTTGTCAGCCCTATTATTACTTTTTTAAAAATTATGATCAGAAACATGATAATGACAAATGGCATCATCGGGACTAAAAGGGTTAATTATAAATTATTGGATACTTCTTTGTACACTTACAGAAAATGATGTGGAAGATGTGATTCGGCGATCTGAAGCATGTTCCCTTGCAAATTGATCGCATATCACCTGAAATAAAATTTCATGAAATAGGTACATGCTTTCTATCAAAGAACAAAACATATTTTTATTTAGTATTTAACCTTGTCTGTGTTAGAGTGTTACTTTTATTTACCTGTTGAGTTATGCTATTATTTCAAGATATTGAGTTATAATGAATAATTGTTTAAAGTTGCACGTTTTACGAACAGTATTTCTGCAATATTCTGCATTTTATATTTTGTGTTTTACTTTGCATATTTATTCTTTTTCTAGGTTTTTAAGTGAACAAAAACGTTAAGAGGACTCCCTTGGGAATTTCACATCTTGAAAATTGTAATGTTATTCCTATGGAGAATATTCGCAAGTCAATTACCGACACAATTTTATTACAAGGTTACTAGTTTCTTGTATCATTGTAAAGAACGAAAGGAGTAGATTTTATAAAATTAATTTGTTTTGTGAAAATCACATATTTAGTATTTTGAATAATTTTTTGAAATTAGTAAAAAATGGAGAACTCATTAAGGTTCTAACGACAAAAAATTACTAAAAATACTAAATGTGATTTTCACAAAACAAATTCTATGAAATCTACTCCTTTCGTTCTTTACAATGATACAAGAAACTGTCACCTTTTATTAAAATTGTGGCGGTAATTGACTTGCGAATGCTTTCCATAGGAATAACATTACGATTTTCAAGATGTGAAATTCCCAAGGGAGTCCTTGACACGTTGGATGCCACTGACTCCTTAAGGAGTCGCGTGGTTCCGATTCACCGATAACAGCACATTCTGATGAAATTCATAGTACCATTTCGCCAACCGTTCTTATGAGTTCAAGTTCGTTTGTAACTTTTGCAACCGATCCTTCTGTGCTTGTAATAATACTTGGTGATTTGAAAGAGGGCATTCTATTTTTAATTACGAGGAAATGAAATCCTTCGTCTCAAGTGTAGGGCGACCAGACACATGACATACCGCATTTCGTAAAGTGATTCAGTTTGTTATTCAACAATCTAGCTATAAAAAAATTGCATATAATCTGTTTTATTTATTTTAATATTTTTTTCAAACAAAAACTACCCAAAAATAAGAATTAGGAAAATTTAATGATTATTTCTTAGTCGAAAAGTTAATCACTGAAGCAAATCTGGTAATTGGCTTTCAATTCAATTATTAGTGACAGATGATGAGTTATCCGGTTGGAAAAGGCCAGGAACATTTCCTTGTAGTTTTACGACTAGGTAGCTATCGTGTAGCTTTAATTAGTGACGTTAATTCAACCTAACCTTGCTATTTTACGATCTCGAACTAAGATTTGTACTTGTTTAAAAATGAACAGTTAGTTTATTTCCATTGTAACGAACAAGTTTAAAAAAAAACAGGATGTTTTTCTTCTTCTTCATCCTCTATCGATGAAGACTCTATCGATGATTTAGTGGCAGCGAATGTGTTAAGAATGGACACAAACGGTTCCCTCATGTCACTGCTTTCGTGACACATATGCCTATACAGCTCCGGAAGCCTACGCCGAAGAATGTTGGAATCCTGTATATGCTTCGATCCTGTGTATTATTAGTAAATTAGGAGATTTAAAACCTCTTCACTAGATGGGGGGGGGGGGGGTTCCATAAAGTACAGCACAGACAAACAACATTAAATGGCTTTACTAATTAAACATTAAGTAATTAACAGAATACTAACACGAACACTGAAATACATGTTCGAAAGCAGGACGGGCTCATTTAGTAGAAGGGGTGAGATTGACTTACTACTCCAACACTCTTAAACTGTTGTAAACTTGTAACGGGCAATCAAAAAGAACATATAGTCGTCACATATCGTGCCGAAGTTTCTCTACATCAGCTATTCATCGTGTTTCAAGTCTAATTAACCCACTAACGAGGGGAGTGGCAAGAAAATTTACAAAGCGAAAACGAGCTTCCTGTTTAAACTCATCCAAATAAACAGAATATAAGACAGAGAAACGAAGACCATATTGCTGCCCAATAAGAGTATTTTTAATCTGTCATGCAACAGACTCCCTTAGTGTCATAAATAGGTTACCATTTACAGTGACTGTCAACACTTACCGCTACTTTGTCCTTGCTCTCCTTTTCTTTTCCTGGAATGATGGCCAGATTGTGAATGTAGAAATCTGCAGGGTTGTAGTTGACCGGACATCGAAGTCCCGCTCTGAAAGCGAAAATCATTAAAAAAAATGAATGGGGATAGATATAGGAACAAGTCACTTTTTGTAAATTGGCTTCGATTGAATTATCGCACTAGAGCTGCAAAAGGTAAAATGGCGACAGACCCCATAATTTATAACCGTCTTCAAGCAATGAAGACGATACCTGAACTGGCCCGTGAGCACTTCGAAAAAGCATATCGTCACTTAAGTTCCCACATGTGCTATCTAACTTTGCAAAACAGTAGAAATGTACTGAACGGTAACCCTTGGCGAACTTTCCAAAATCGCGCCAAAAGTCGGCCGATAGCCCAACCGAAATGATAGGATAGGTTAGGATATTTTTGAATTATCGTCGCATTAGAGCTACGCGAGGGAAAGCCGAAACAGCTAGTGTTAAATAAACACGTTTTTCGGCTCTCCCTCGTGTAGCTCTAATGCAACTATAATTCAAACCTATCCTATCATTTCGGTTGGCTTTTCGGCCGACTTTTGGCGCGATTTTGGAAAGTTCGCCAAGGGTTACAGTTCAGTACATTTCTACCTTTTTGCAAAATTAGATAGCACATGTGGGAACTTAAGACGATATATTTGATGTGCACCAGTCTTATATACAACAGGCCAAATAGCCCCTCCTCTGGGGTCTCCATGAGCGTCTCGTCGTTAGCATTGGAGGTCACGTGATCTGCCAATCTAGTACTTTATATGATATCTATGAATACTTCCAATACAGTATGCACTTACCTCTCGAAGAAAGGAAGAGCATCAGACGCCTCCCCCCTGAATGCCACCCTCCCTTCAGCCAGCAGCAACAAATGGTGGAACATCTCGAACGTTTCTGAAGAAGGCTGGTGGATGGTGCAGACGATTGTCCGTCCTCCCTCCGCCAGGGACCTGAGGACAGACACCACGCTCTGGGCCATGAACGAGTCGAGACCGGAGGTAGGCTCATCGCAGAACATCAGGGCAGGGTTGGTCAGGACCTAGAATAGTTGATTCATTGATGATTGATGTATTATTAAGTGGGGTAGACAGACCAGTGAGTGAACAGGCCCCAGTGAATGAACATTTGGCCAATACAATTAAAAAATAAGGATTGAAAATCATTCCACTAGATGGATTGGCAGCTCTGACTTCCTCCCATCTAGTAGGAAGCTATCTGATATGGTTGGTTGTCCTGGTCATTATGTCCTGGCGTTTATTCACTGGCGAACGCAGTTCCTTAAACGTTCATTCACTGGTTAGTCTACCCTAAATAATACATTATTATTTGGCAAAACAGAATTATTGTCACACTAGAGTTTCACGAGGGCTATTCGCGGTGGGCGCCTTGACGTAAAATAATATAGTCAAGTAAAGAGACGACACCTAGACACAAGAGACGTAGGCACTCAACGACGCAACTTCTAATAATGATATCGTTCTCAACGTTGGGACTTATTTACGGCATATTATTCGTCAGGGCTGCACAAAGTACTTTAGAAGTCGTCGGCAGTTATTTTGGCATTGCCAGGATCCGAAATTTTCACCTTCGTTTTAAACAATCTTTTAAAGTGCCACCCTGTAACATATTATGAGCATTAAATAAAACCTAAAAAAATTACCTCAGCTGCAAAGGCGAGCCTCTTTGCTTCTCCGCCAGATATACCCTTGATACTCCCGGAAACACCAATCATTGTGTCGGCGCATTTGGAAAGGCCTAACTGAAAAAAAAAGGTAGATAATTTTTAAGAGATGTCGATGGGTATACATACTAGCTGCAAACTGTACTTAGTTTCGTGAACTTGAATCATTTGTAGGGCCGGGATTGCCAGGAGGTCGGTTAAGGTCTTGGGCTGGCATCTCTAAGGTTGAGGGTCTGTCTGACCCCCAGTAGCATCGAATATGGGCTCAATATTGGTTACAATGTAGAGCCAATATGCTAACTCTTATTGGCAAAGCATTGGAAGGAAACATTTTGCCAATATTGGCCATTATTGGCTGCCATTATAGGACCAATATTATCCAAAAACATATAACCAATATTAACTGCCATTATAGGACCAATATTATCCGACGACTTTTTCAAAACGGTTGGGTAGATGGAAAAATCGGCGAACATGTATCCCATTATTTTTGGTGTGTGACACCTGGGGGTCAGGGGTCAATTTTAAAAAGGAACCTCCTACTTTACAAATTCGAATTCTATGCTTCGAGCAGGTTCGGTTAGACTGTTCTTCTTCTTCTCATCAAGGAAAAATATGACAAACGCGAGCGCCCCCTATGTATATGCCAACCAATGTATCCCCAATATTGATCCTATCTTGGCAAATTTTAACTTTCGAAATATTGGTTTCGTATATTGGGCCAATATTGGCTGAATATTGTAAAACTTGCTATATTTGCCCAAGATAACCAATATAGGCCAACGTCATACCAATATTGGGCCAATATTCGATGCTACTGGGGACTTGACGAAGGTTTATAAGCTGATCTTCGACCAGGCACACAAGCCAGAATATATATGCCTACCAACCAATCATTCGTTGATCAACGAAACTTAAGTCCTCAGGCCTGCTAATCAGGTACCTTTTTTCGACTAATTTTGGCTTGGGCTAAAAAAAACTTGGATCCGTTTTTATCCGTTTTTCTTTCAAATAGAAAAAATAACCAAGCCTTATTTTTCAGACTAACATAAGTAACATTGCCAGATTGTAGTAAGAATCAAATTCAAGACAGAATGAATTAAAAAATAAGTTAAAGACGAATGTAATATAATGCACATATTTCCAGTTCGGTTAAGGGGATTCAGTATGTTGTATATCGGTAATGTTAAATTGGCCAATTGCAATGTACCTTTTCTCAATAACTACTGATCAGATCATCTTAAAATTTTATGTGTGTGTTATACCAACCTAGATATATTAATCTGAGGTTAGAAGTTTTTTTTAAATAACTGTTAGATTTTTTAAAATAAAATAAGTCTTAAAGTACCCAAAAAATCATGAAATTTCTCACTTTTTTGCCCCATAAATTTTTTTAACTTTAGTTTTATTAAAATTTATAGCCTCAGATTAATCTATACTATGTATTACACCATATAAAAAAAGTTTAAGAAAAAACATAGCATAGTTTTTGAGAAAAGGTACATCGAAGTTCAAAAAATCAAGTTCTGAGAAAAACGCGTTCAAAGTTTTTATTGTTAACCATTCAGTAAGGAACAATAAAAAAGTTAAATAAAATGGCTTTTAATGTCAAAAATATTTTTCCAATCGTCTTGATACTTTGTAACATTATTAATAAAGGTTGTAATAGTATTTTAAGGTAATAATTTCTTTTTTGATTTTTTCACCGATTTTGGGGTACTGAACCCCCTTAAAGTTTGTATATTACATTGAAACTCAAAGATCACTATCGAATATGCACGTGAATAAGTACAGCTCATTAATAAAATACTGGAAAGGCAATTCTGAAGAAATATTTACTTCAAGTATAACTTCGTCGACCCTCTGCATTCTGTCCTCGTATGAAATATTTTCATCCATTCGTAAAAGAGCCTGAAATTAGGAAAAATGTATGGATCATTTATAACAGAAATCACTTAGTTTACAAAACAATATCATGTTCATAAGGAAAAACTAGTTTACGACAACATATACTGCGTAAACTAGCAATTTATAGTAAATTATCAAAAGAATTTAGAATATTCTGTCATTCTACTGGTGTCTCTTCCTATTCCAGAAGGCCTACCATGAACTGGTCGGAAAGTTACCGCGGCGAGAAGTTTTCACCTGCGACAAGTTCCCATTCCGACTGGAGAGAATAGTCCGGTGGAGAGTATAGTTCATGTTTTTTTTTATTAAGTTTCCAAGCGAAACCATTGGCTGTTCTATTTTTAAGGTGGTTTAGAATAGTTTGTTTTGAATATATTTTTTTAGAATTTTATTTAGAAAGAGAAGTGAAACTTTACAAATGTTTTATGCAAAAAAAGTTAGAATTATCTCCGAATCTTTCTTAATACACATATGACGAACCATCCAAATGGCTTGACAAGAAGATATAATAAATTCAATCAAACTGATTAATACAAAATGACTATTTTTAAAGATTTAATTTCATTTTAAATAAAGATTTTTAGTGCGTTTAACGAAGTGGCAATAGTATATAAACTTATAAAAATGAAATTTTATTGTGGACTAAATTTTTAGCTCTTTATTTTAGATGCACTTCCAAATTAATTTTTTAATGAAATTTAGGATATTGCATTGCCTAATTTTTGCTTCAGAACAACATATCCCACTTGTTATAGATTTTTGGTTTGTTCTGTGAAAGTGGGAGACATACAAACAGACATATAGCCCTCGTACAATCTTTAACTTTTTACATAATACCGAAGCTAAAATGCCTATGGGTGCTAAATACAATACATTTAAATAAAATCATTTTAATAAATTGTATGTTGATACTTTGTTAATATCTTGTTTTTAATAATGCAAAAATGTATTAAAATCGGATTTTCTTATCTCCCCGATATTGACAGTTTCACGGATATGGTTACCGTTTATATAAGTTTACGTTTATTTAGTCCTTATCAAAAAATTCTTTATTGACATTCGACTGCGATTCCAAAAATGAACATGCGGAGATTAGAGTACATTGAGATGTTTTCTTTCCTCTTCAAGGCAACAATGAAGTAAAATTTGATAAAAATAAAGGAAAAATGCCGAATCACGCTAAGAAGCGTTGTAATAATCGTAAATTTGGTTTTATATAACACCACTTTAAATTTTTGAGCTGTGAAAACATCTTAATCTGCAGCTTCTGAAGGCTCTTTATCTTCATTACATTGGACAAGTACTGGAGGTCGCAATGTACCTGTTACATAAAAATTTTCACACCTTTTTAACTTTGAATGACGTAATTTTTGTAATATTAGTGCAATACATTTTAAGTTAAATTGAATTGGAGGCTATAGAAGGTAGTTTTTTTCCATACTACAATTTTTGAGTTAAATAACAGAATTTTTTAAAAATTTGCTACTATGTACCTTATATCGTGATACAGGGTGTTTCAAAATTGACCGGAATAGGAATTGATGCAATTCAGAAATATTGAGCCGGCCCCTCCGAAAAGTAGTAAAAAGCCAATTGATCACGCGTTTTGGTCGTGGTTGCACACTTGAACTAGGGCAGCACGAGAATGTGTTGATGAAGGGATGCATTTGTTTTGAGTTTGGTTTGATTGAATCGACATATTGCCTAGTAATTTTACAATTTGCAGATTCTGTTACATCACAGGTTCAAAAACTACTAAAAATGATTAGTAACTACGAAAATGGAATTTTTGTGTTTGGATTTCGATTTAAATAATTTGGTGTGTTTCAAATTCGAGCTGGATGTTTGAAAATTGGAAGGAGCTAAACGTTTTGCAAAGGAAATGTACAGTTTGTCGAAATGTGCATGTGTTGGGACCAAATAGCTCTATAGTAGGGTAGAGACTGAACCTACCAACCGCACCATCTACCAACACGGAGACAATTTAGGGTGTCATGTGGGGATCGATAGCCGAGTGGTTTGGATCGCAGGCCATAACGCTAGCAGTCCGCGAGGTTGTAATGAGTGCGGGTTCAATTCCCGCCTTTGCCCTGGGTGTACTTCCTTTCTCTGTCAGTAAAAAATCCTTCTGTGGCTGTCTTACTTGACGAAATCTTATAAGCGGATCTTTGATCCTGCACACACACCGGAATATACAGGGTGATTATAAAATAACGCTCGCTATTCGGAGTGGTATGTAGCTTGAATGAATAGTCCAAATGCTTCAAAATTTGAGACACTTACTAATCAAGAAGGGGGAAAAAAGAATGGAATCATAAAAAAGATAGAATCTTAAAAAATAATCACAAAAAAAGAATAATAAAAAAAACTCGTCTCTTGACCAGGGTTCTAAATTACGCGGCGTAGCCAATTATGACTAATTACGGCCAACGCATCCAATTACGCCTCGTAATTTAGAACCCTGGTCAAGAGACGAGTTTGTTTTTTATGATTCCATTCTTTCCCCCCTTCTTGATTAGTAAGTGTCTTAAAGTCTTCTACATTTGGATTATTCATTAAAGCTACAGAACACCCCGAATAGCGAGCGTTATTTTATAAACACCCTGTATATGTGCATACCTACCCAGTATAAATAAGCAAAATACAATAATTGTTATGTATAGACTGATGGTCAACATCAATTTTTTTAACAATAATGCAACAACCTATCAAAATGAACAGCCTCCTATTTTTTTTTTTTTTTTTTTTTTTTGAAAACTAGTTGAACCTGTAATTTTTTATCAGATGTAAATTCAACCAAACCAAACTAAAAGTTCTACATTCTTGTGTAGCACAAGTGCAAGATTTCATGCACGACCGAAAGGGCGGCCAATTAGTTAGCCGTTTTTCATTGGCGGGGTCCGGGTAAATATTTAGGAATTGCGTCCTATACAATTCCGGTCAATTTTGGAACACCCTGTATTTTTCTGAATTAAATGTGATGTTTCGTAAACAGTTCGAATCCAATATTCTATTATTTCAATTTACCTGGCTATTAATCTGCCTAAATTCAAGTCTCATTATAGCTACACGAGGACTGAAATGGTGAACTGTGCTTATAGCCACGTTTAAGTGAAGAAGCTGGTACCTGAACAAGCACTTAGCCTTACTCGTACAAAGTATGCGGTGTTAGACCTTTTTGAGTAGATCAATCGTTTTCAAATTCCATATATTTAGTGTTATTTTTGAAGAGACTTTGGGCTTGAACTCAGCTTGCTAAAATCTCTCCAACCCCAAGGAATTACCACGCAATTACCACAGAATCGCTTAGTGTTCATTTGGGAGCTTCACTCCTAGTATATATTTATGTGAATTGAGCCTTTCGAACATAACTCAACAAGAATTGGGGCACGATTCCATTTCGACCGTTTTGAGTTTCGTTAGGAGCTTCGCTTCTAAGGTAGGTGGGCTTGAGTTATCGTAGCACTAGAGATAGAGCCATTGGAGACGGGCGTCGTAATTTAGAACCACAGTCAAGTGACGAGCCGACACCCGAGTATGCACCCAACGCAACCGTTAAGGACGAATTCATACGCAGCTATTTTACAACTACAGACACACAATCATTCAAGTAAAAAGTTAGCAGTATTATAGCAAAGCTAACCCAACCTGCCATAGACAATAAACTATATAATACTTCCCTAATTTTACCTAAAATATGAGATGTTCCCTGACTTTCAGCGTCCCTATGAACAGATCTGGACGTAGGCGGACATCCTGGAATTGGACTTGCCCACATTCTGCCCGTTGACCAGCACTTCCCCCTCGACATTCAGCCTACGCAGGTTCCTGTTTGTCAGCACACCAAGCTATTTCCATAGTGATCTTTGTAATGCTTCGGGGAACTTTGAACACTTTTATACTATGTAGGGCGGGCTTTTTTTTTCTAGAACACTATCTCTATAAGTGGTTAAGACCAGGACAGAAGCTACACACGTTCCTCGCGTGGCAGGAAGCCTCAAACCATCGCATGTTACAATTATAAGTGGATATTAAGTCAAATAAAACGTATGTATTATAGCAAAGTTTACCCAACCTGCCATACACAATAAGCTATTTAAAACTTCCCTAATTTTACCTGAAATATGAGATGTTCCCTGACTTTCAGCGTCCCTATGAACAGATCTGGACGTAGGCGGACTTCCTGGAATTGGACTTGCCCACATTCTGCCCGTTGACCAGCACTTCCCCCTCGACATTCAGCCTACGCAGGTTCCTGTTTGTCAGCACACCAAGCTATTTCCATAGTGATCTTTGTAATGCTTCGGGGAACTTTGAACACTTTTATACTATGTAGGGCGGGCTTTTTTTTTCTAGAACACTATCTCTATAAGTGGTTAATACCAGGACAGAAGCTACACACGTTCCTCGCGTGGCAGGAAGCCTCAAACCATCGCATGTTACAATTATAAGTGGATACCCAGCAAACAATACTTCACTCGCCCATTATTGGGCCAATACTGAAATGCCGGCATCCCCAGTGTTGGCCCAATGCACGGTGGCCATAATGGCGTCGTCACAAACATGTCCGCCCTTGCCAGAACTGGCCCAACGTTATGGGCCAGTACCATGCCAATACCGTAAAATTGTTTTGGTGGCGCCATCTAGTGAAATATTTTTAAAACTCAATTTTTTTTCTCTAAATAAAAAAAAATACGTCACAACGATGAGTTGTTTTTTTACAAGCAAGTGGAGAAGCAGGAGACGTTATTCGATCTGAGGGAGTTTGGCTGGCAGTTCAACGCGCTATCGATTGCGCTATTGGGGATTGCTTGTAGGAGCGCGTTTTACAATATGAATGGTATATCTTATAATTAGAACATACACACTCGGATTTGATAAGTCAATAAATTTGATTCGTGATTTTGTGCACACACACAATTTGCCTATGATTTTATTTCAAAATATTTAAATTAGATTTAATTAATTGTTCGAAGGTGGTGATAAATAAGTTGGATGCAAATTTTTCGTTAGAAAAAAAATATATCTTAATAATTCCTTTGGATTAATTTATTTTTAATTTTCCATAAAAGGATGAAAGCAAAAAAAAAAAAAAAGGTATTAATCAAACTGAAATATTAAGCAAGTAGTTTGTCTGCTTTTTTTTGTTTAAATGGTACTGTCTCTTTATAAAGGTGGCATTATTTTCTTCTATTTTGCAAAATCAAATCCTGAAATTTCCACGGGAATAGGAAAAAAAGAATTTGAATCACCAATTATAAAACTATGAAATCGCTTCGAATTTTTAAAAATTTACAGTATTTTTTGTGGTTAACGCACGCAGTTTTTTTTAATAAATAAATTTCAATAATATTTAAAATAAATTTAATAAATAATTATTTTTAAAAAGCTAGCGAGACATAAAAAAAACGACATTAAAATATTATCCTAAAAATTAAATCTAAGGTTATTTTCCTTCATAGGAACTTTTCTTTTTGTCAAAAAATTTAGATTACCTGGAGAGCGGGATCGAACCTCGGACAAACGCGTTGAAGGCAAGCTCGTTGTACGCTACGCCACGGGGACTTTCAATTTAGTTATAAATATTGAGCATAAATCAAAAACGTTTTTGATACTTCAATTTCGCATGCGATCAATATTATTTTTTGTAATATTAATATTAAAACAAATTAGAAAGAAAAGTTTCGAGTTTGAATATGGAAAGAAATTTTTTGCGTTTAATATAAAAAGAAAATATATGCTTATGAAATGTCTTTCAATAAAAAAAATAAGTTACAAATTTAAATGTATTTCACTGCAAATAGAAAAAAAAATTACCCAATACCGTCCAGTTAATTAGCACCAGCTTTTATTTAGGTCAGCTTTTATTGGCACAATTCGGTTTTGGTTATATTGGCCCAATACGGGTCAGTTTTTATTGGCCCAATTCTGCCCTGGTTTTATTGGCCCAATACCGTCCAGGTTTTGTTGGCCCAATACTGATAAGCATTCATTTAGCCAACACTAATTAGTCCGAATAGGTGATTTTTAGAGCATTAATTGCGTCATTTTCCTTATGTCTAACACCGCAATTGTGTAAATTAATCTTTATCGAAAAGTTTATTAGAAACCCTACAGGCTTCGTATTCAATTTTTAATATTTTTAAATATCGGCAAAACACTGGCTGGGAAATGAAAGCCCAATACTGAAAAATCAGCGTTGGCCCGGTACTGGCCAATTGTTATTGGGCCACTACATAATGTCCCGCACAACGCCGTAACAGTATGGTAACAACGGGTATCAGTATTGGCCTTGTATTGGGCGAGTGCACGACTGGCCGGTGGACAACAGTAGCCAACACTGGCAGCACTGGGCCAACAGTTCGCCATCACTTCAATGTTTGCTGGGTATTAAGTCAAATAAAACGTATGTATTATAGCAAAGTTTACCCAACCTGCCATACACAATAAGCTATTTAAAACTTCCCTAATTTTACCTGAAATATGAGATGTTCCCTGACTTTCAGCGTCCCTATGAACAGATCTGGACGTAGGCGGACTTCCTGGAATTGGACTTGCCCACATTCTGCCCGTTGACCAGCACTTCCCCCTCGACATTCAGCCTACGCAGGTTCCTGTTTGTCAGCACACCAAGATATTTCCATAGTGATCTTTGTAATGCTTCGGGGAACTTTGAACACTTTTATACTATGTAGGGCGGGCTTTTTTTTTCTAGAACACTATCTCTATAAGTGGTTAAGACCAGGACCGAAGCTACACAAGTTTCGCGCGTGGCAGGACGCCTCAAACCATCGCATGTTACAATTATAAGTGGATATTAAGTCAAATAAAAAGTATGTATTATAGCAAAGTTTACCCAACCTGCCATACACAATAAGCTATTTAAAACTTCCCTAATTTTACCTGAAATATGAGATGTTCCCTGACTTTCAGCGTCCCTATGAACAGATCATCTTGCTGGACGTAGGCGGACATCCTGGAAATGGACTTGCCGACGTTCTGGCCATTTACCAGCACTTCCCCCTCGACATTCAGCCTGCGCAGGTTCCTGTTGGTCAGCACGTTCAGCAGGGTGGTTTTGCCAGCTCCGCTGGCACCCATGATGGCGAGCAGGTGGCCGGGTTTGGCCGTGCCGCTGACTATAGGAAAAAAAAACCAAAAATTTTAACCTTGAAAACGTTTAGGTTAATATGAGAGCTCTAGGGTGTTTTTTCACAAGTAATTTCACTTGTTTTTAGTAACGACCTAAAACGAAAGTTAAAGTATGTTAAAAAGGCTGGTATTTAAGTCCGTTCGATGTATTACAAGGTACTTTAACATAGATGTACCTTAAAGTACGTTAACGGGGCTGACTCACTTACATAAATCGCACTCACTTACATACTGACTCACTTACATATAATATCTGTGCACATATTGAATTAAACTTTTAAGACTTTTCACTATGTTTGTTAAATTTTATAGTTTTAAATTTCTTGTCGCAATCTGTCGGTAAAATAGCCCCATACACTTAAAACGAACGAGCGATTTTAACTCAGTCTGATTGATTTTCATTCTTTCAGTCTGGAAAATGCACTTCTCCTTTTGGAGTGGATCCTTTGTGTGTTAAAACCTCCGACAGGATCACGCCAAACGAGTGATTTTAACTCAGTCTGAGATAATATTCACTCCTTTCCAGTGTCTAAAATGCACTCTTCCAACTGGAGTGGAATTCACTCTTGGTTTAAGAGTGCAACATTAAATAAAATAACGTCTTATTCTCTACTGGTCTGATGGATTCAGTTTACCAGGGGCACCAAGTGATATATCCACCACATTCTATATTACAATTTCAAAACTAATGCCTCAGATCTATGTGGTTGACCTTCTCTCTAGAATTATATCTTTTTAATAGCAATATATTGAAGCAGATTCCTCGTCTTTTAGCACAATTTCCACTTACGATACTCAGTCCATAATCGAAGAGAAATAACACCCACGTAAGAGCTGTCAACTGTATATGTTTGATGAAACAATTCTTTTAGTTTCGATTTGACTATCATAGAAGGAATTTGTGTTCAATTCGTTGTTTGCCTAGATAACTTATCTATGATGAGATACTGTATTTTATCTAAATTTGTACTGTTGATACTGTATTTTCAGCTAAATAATGACGGTGGTCAAAAGGAAAGTTGTACTTAAAAGCATCCCCTGTATAACGTATTCCTATTTTATGCACTAGCATTTAGTAGCAATGAATATAAATTTACAAATTTTACGAATAAATATTTGTTGGAAATCATTTTTTTTTCATTTGTATATAAATGTTTGATTTATTTTTTTAAGAGACGACCTGATTCTGATTTTTTTCTAGACCAAAAGATGGGATAGATAAAATTCAATTTGTGCAAAGAAAACAACCAGATATTTTTGACCATGTACAAGCCGCCCCTTTCGGAAAGTTAAAAAATATTTTTTTTAATTTACCCGAGTGCAGTAGTTGCTTTTGTTCTTCGACATCGTTCCTTTTTCCTAATCCGAAGAATCTCTTTCCCTTAGGCTTGACAAAGACGTTGAGCTGGCTCCAGGAAAGACAAACCCGGTTAGCGGCATCAAAAGAGGGCATGCGCTTGACTTCGGCGCCATTCTGAGGTTCCTGAAAAACACAGATAAATAATTGAATAATTTGGTTTAACCTTCACTCTCAGAAATAACACTTTCATTTTTGACGATTCATGAATCCTCAAGCCCCATTTCGTTAATTTTGAGGATTGTTTCGTCAAACTATCACGTGATTTTTGAGTAAACGCGAATCCTCACTTTTGCGATCGTGATTTGACGATTCTGTATCTTGATTTTGAGGAAACTGAATCTCATTGTTGTACTCACATGCTCAAAAATGACGAAATATTTCTTTAGAGTAGACGACATTCAAATCCTCATAAAAATGACGATTCAAATTTCCTCACTTTGAGGAAACGAAAACTCGAAGCATTTGCCAGTAACGGAATCGTCAAAATTAAGGAAAATTTCGTCGTTTTTGAGCATTCGTTTTTTTAGAGTGGAAACGCCGTTTTCTTAACATTGCGGATGATGCATTAAATATGGAGGAATGTCATAATATTAGTGATTCGTTCTTAATTAAGTGAGGGTTGTATAGTGTACACCATATGTCCCTCAACCCTCAACTTTAAACAGCTGTCGTTGGTCCATTCCTCATCGTCTCGTTGGATATGCACTTGTATTATGCGATTGGCTTTTCTTTAGACACTAGCGCTACCCAAAGAAAACGTGTCTTACCACAAAGAAAAAAACCCACAAACATAAAACATCCGATGGAAAAATGGCAGGCGAAATTACTATTTTGCAAAATTTAAAATAATTACGGTCGCGTAGAAATGTCTTCCGATTTTAGCAGTTCAGTCTCCAATATCTTCTCCTTTCACCCCTGTATAATTCCAAAATTCATAGTTGGGTAGACTGACTAGTGAGTGAACAGGCCCCAGTGAATGAACATTTGGTAAATATTATTATAAAACCAGGATTGAAAATCATTCCACCACATGGATCGGCAACCCTGATTTCCTCCCATGTAGTACACTGTAAAAAATTTGGCTTGAATTTACTAACGATTACTTAGTAACTTTACAGGAAAACACCATTTACTAGAAAATCATCTGTAACCTAAAGAAACTACTGTAGCAATACTAAGAAATACTAAGTAAATTAATGTAACGCTTACAGCGCCACCTGGCTATCTTTTTGAGATATGCGTTTTCCCTTGTTGCATTGTTTTGTTTCTCGAAATTTGTTCGTTCGGCCATCGGATTTAGCAAAAACTAACCGGTGATCGCATCCGTAAATTGAAAATGTACGAGACTAAGAGATAAAAGTCTGATTCGATATCGGTCAAAGGTGAAAATTCAATCAATGTACGTTTCATCGAAAAATTATGACTAATCGATATCACAACGATGAGAAACCGAAAAACGTGGGGTTTTTTTTATTTTAGCACATACATACAAATTGCATTAAATTATTTCTAAAACTTCATATCCGAAAGCTTTATATCGATCAAGATTTTAACCTCATTATTTACAAGCAAATAATCTACATGTCCCGATGACCGCGTGGACAGCGTGCTACTTCTCATTGCAAGACGACCGAGCGGATCTTGAGGTTGCGAGATCTGTCCTCCGACCTGCTCCAGAAAAGTCGAAATAATACCTGACTAACAGAAAATTAGTGGCACCCTCTTGATTAACATTTTTGAAACTGCTAGTTACTTAGGTTTTCCTAGTAAAGATACTACATAAGTGGATGTATTGATTACTAGAATATATCTTGTAACGTTTACTGAAGTTTTTATAGTATGCTTGCAATTTAAATGGTTGTATTGGATACTAAGCTTTAATTAGTAATATATACACATATTTCTTATGTAACATTACTAAAAAAACTTATGGAAGCTGAGTTTCCTAGAGAATTCTTAGTAACCTTACAGATTTTTTTTTAGAGTGTAGGAAGCTATCTGACAATGGTTGGTTGTGTCCTGGTCAATATATCCAGGTGTTCATTTACTGGCGGACGTGACGTCTTACGCCCGTATTCACCGCAACAGCGAGTGAATGGCGATAAACCTCGGTTGATACACCCTCGGGTTAAGGAGTTCACCCGCGTTAACGAAATCGCTATTCACCACGCATTTTGAACAGCGAGTGTATGAATTCAGGAGTTGGCGACGTTAGCGAACGTTATTTCCTCAGGGCGGCATATGATTGGTTGAAAATAACATAACACGTGACTAGTTGTCGAACGTGGTTCTCGTTTGTTTTGGTTATTGAAATGTTTTCACGCGTTACGAATTCAGCGCAGCAAAATTATTGCAAAATACAAATCGCAGTTTGCCTTATATTTTTTTTATAATACTCGATATTTATATTCGTCGTTAATATTTGCTTTCTTTATTCGTTTATTTTATTCTTCTTGGGTATATTAACAATCTTTATTTTTTTAGGCAGCCTTATCTTTAAAAATGGGTTTTCGATTTGAAAATTAAAATGCATATTTTCGTCAAACACATAACTTGCAGTAATAGAATATCATAAAAAAAAATGTGTGTAAAAGATTTGAGGTGATTGAATGTTTTCATGGGGAAAAAACGAACTGCACACTAAAGTAAAGAACTGGGATGTCCTCCTTCGAATGTTCACATATTACAGTAAAAAATACTTAAATAAAGCAACAACCTTGTCCCAAAACTTTATTTTATATTTATCAATGACAGAGTGGTTCATCTCCAGGAACCACTTGGCTTGAGGAATACCTGGAAACTAAAAAAAAAAAAATGCTTAGTACCAAATAGGTACCTTCAGGGCCTATACAAGGAAAACTCAGACTATAGGCACAAGCTAATTTGAGAGCACCTTTACGGAAAATGTTGTGTATGATTTCCAGTAATGATGGTGCTATTTGACCAATGTATCAAATTTTGCTACAATTCTATTGGCTTCCTTATAAACATCTTTTTAAAAAATCACGTTAGGTCAATTTCTCATTCAAAAAATATCTAGTGGAGTATCGGAATTTTGTTACTAATATTTTGGAGATTTACAACATTTACAATAATAGAAACTGAGATTTGAAGGCTTTAAAATTTGGACACCCTGGGCCTGGGTCTTATGGAAGAACCCGCCCTGGGTACCTTGATACGGTGCTTTTTTAGATTTGGCGGTAAAATCAAGTTTCTGATATTTTGAGACGTCTCTTTATTATGGCTCTTCTATGCATTTTTGAACTTTGTCGGTCACAGAATGCAACATTTTTTATAATAATTCCAAACGGTGCTTTTTGGATTTGGCGGTAACTCAGGTTTCTGATATTTTGAAGCGTTCCTTTATTATGGCTACCCTGTGTATTTTTGAACATTGTCGGTTACAGAATGCATTTGTTATAATAATTCCAAACGGTGCTTTTTTGGATTTGGCGGTAACTCAAGTTTCTGATATTTTGAGACGTCTCTTTATTATGGCTTTTCTATGCATTTTTGAACTTTGTCGGTCACAGAATGCAACATATTTTATTATAATTCCAAACGGTGCTTTTTGAATTTGGCGGTAACTCAAGTTTTTGACATTTTGAGGCGTTCCTTTATTATGGCTACCTGTTTTTTTTAACATTGTCGGTTTCAGAATGCATTTTTTATAATAATTCCAAACGGTGCTTTTTTGGATTTAGCGGTAACTCAAGTTTCTGATATTTTGAGGCGTTTCTATATTATGGCTATCCTGTGTATTTTTGAACATTGTTGGTTAGAGAATGCATTTTTTGTAATAATTCCAAACGGTGCTTTTTTGGATTTTGGTGGTAACTCAAGTTTCTGATATTTTGAGGCGTTTCTTTATTATGGCTATCCTGTGTATTTTTGAACTTTTTCGGTTACACAATGCATTTTTTATAATAATTCCAAACGGTGCTTTTTGGATTTGGCGGTAACTCAAGTTTCTGATATTTTGAGGCGTTCCTTTATTATGGCAACCCTATGTTTTTTTAGTTTGCTTAGTTTATTACATTTTGGGGAAATCTCTCCTCAGTGTGAATACTAATTTAGCTAACCAATCCTATTTGTGAAGGTAAGAAAGAACAGCAGGACATACACAATTGTGACAAAAATATTGTGTAACTATAATTTCAATGTTATATTGAAATATGATTAGCAAGTTATTCATTATTAAATTTATTGCAAGAAAGAATTATAGTATTGCTTGAACAAGTTGATAAACATTGTGTATGGTGTTTACTATCGTATATCATTGCATTTTGCAATGGTATAATCATAATATTAAATTTTTAAACAAGTGATAACAGTAACGATATCCGATCATTAGATATTGACAAACAATAAATAAGAGATTCCAAACATATTTCCGATAACTAAATTAATAATTTCAATTCAAGTTTGATTGTGATTCGTTGTTTTAAAATGGGACTTGTCATTCCAAGGTCTCAAACTAACATAAACTGGAATAACCATAATGCTTTCTAATTCTAAATCTCATTCAAGTATGAAAAACACACATTTACAAATTTTTAAAGAAACACAGAATATCATCAGATTTCTAACTTTCAATTTTTTTTAATCATCCGTATACGAAACGAACAGCTTCATTGAACTTAAAGGTAAACAAACCAAAAAAAATCACATCTGGCATGCGTGACTCAGATATTTCCGCGTTAACGCTCCCGAATTCGGCGAGGTGTATTATTTACCGAGGGTTGCGATTGTTCGGGAGTTATTGAGTCGCGGTGAATACGGATTTTCTCCAACGATGGTGTTAGAACCGGTTTTCGTGAGATAACTCACAGATGAAAAAGGCGGTGAATACGGGCGTTAAAAGTTCATTCACTGGTTAGTCTACCCCAGAGGTTCTTAACAGGTGGGTCGCGACCCCGGGGGTCGAAGGGATCCTAGGGGGGGTCGCAAAAAGTTTTTTAAGAATAAAAATTTTAATTTAAGTAAAGTTTTATACAATAGTTTTACAACTAGAATGGAAGGAAAAAAATCACCACACATTATTTTACTTTATATCTTGGCTAATTTACATTTCAACTTTTTTATGTTATTACTACATAATTTTAATTCTAGTACCTTACGTTGCATCAAGCTAATGATAAACTTTTGCCTGTCGGAACTTTTAAATTTGTAGCATAAATGGAAGTTTTCAAAATTAGATTTCTTAGCTTTAGCAGCATAAACATTCAGTTTCTTTAAGAATCCATTAAATTTGTCTTTGGATTTGATTATTGTTATATTTCGACCTTGTAGCTCGGTATTTTTTGTAGCTCATTTCGGTGCTATAAATATGTCTGCTAAGTATAAAAAGTTGAAAAAAAACCAATTCGGGGTGGAGCTAAAAAATTGCAGGTCAATTTCTAGCTTAGCAATCTTGTAAAAAATATCAGCATTTCAGATCGCAGCTCAACTAAACTTGTTCAAAAAAAATCCCCACGGAGAACAGCCATCGTTAAATAAAAAAAATACACAAATATAAATATTTAAATAAAGAGTACAGTGTAGGATGGGAGGGAGGGGGGGGCGCGCAAAAGGTATTATTTTGTTGCATTAGGGGGGTCGTCGTATACAAAAGGTTGAGAAACCACTGGTCTACCCTATACGAGAGCTATGCAAACGATCGGTGAAAAACAGAGGCATTTCAAGTAGGGAAAGTTTTTAAGACATGCTACTCTATCACTATCCCCGGACGTCCCACACGGTCTATCTGGCTGGCGGTCGTTGGTTGGAGGGGCGTTTCATGCATGTGCGGGTCTACCTGCAACAGGTTAAATATCGATTTTTTTTAAAAATCAATTTAGGAATTTTTTTCTTGTTTCATTATTTTTATTGAACTTTTTGCAACATAAATCTATTATTGCCAGATATTTTTATTGTTGTTTAAACTTTTCCAGACGCTAATTTTGAATCCATCCCATAAGAATCCAACATTCACATTTCACATTCATAAGAAAAATAGATTGATTGAGTTGGGTTGAGATACGTGCTCGCCCTAAGGCTCATACATAACAAGACAAACAAAAAAAATATTACTAATCATTTTCTACATTAACATCATTATCAATAAATAAATTTTAGGAAAACTAATAGAATAAAATAATAAATATTTATTTTTAAAAAAATAGAATGCATTGGTTGCCAA